>KE156472.1:0-63370 GCA_000411055.1 Leavenworthia alabamica
CATATCTATAACATGTTTTAAGTTGTCATTCAAACTCTTAAAATATTGAAAAGTATTTTATCTAAATTGGTTTTGGTCAAACATGTCTATACATTTATTTTTATCATCATAAGTACATTTATGCTTTTTCATAAAATATAAAGAGTTTATTTTTTATTTCGATGATATCTAATAAAACAAATTATATCTAATGATCCAAATCCAATCATTGGAGGATAGTGTAAAATTGTTAATTTATTTTATTATTCTTTTCTATAATTTTTTTTTGATTATATAAGTAATAAAATATCTAAATATTTTTGTTTAAAAGTAAAAAGATGAAATATCTATCTATATTCTTAATGGTATAAAAACACCATATATAATATATTTAATGACTATTATGATTTAATTAATTACTGATATAACACTTGAAAAAGATATTACAATGATTTAATTAACTAGCTAAATGATATTTATGTGTCATAATTGTTGAGATTTTAGATGAAGAGAATATACCCTACTTTATTAATATAGATAAATATTGTACAGTGTATAATCCATTTATGAAATAAAGACCATAAAATCTGTAAAACCCGAAACAAATCCTATTGTGATAAGTACTAAGATGATTTAGATAAGTTCTAAACCTAAATGAGATAGATATTAACTCTTATCTATATATAGTGTTCTATATTATTATTGACTAATGAAATAATATATAACACTATATATATCCATTCTTCAAACTTATAAGAAAAAAAAAATCTGACTAAAAGATGAAGTTGGTGATCCTAATATCATTCTTGCTCTTTCTCCCAATGTTTTATTCAGGTACAAATTAACAATATTTCAACTAATGCTTTATTTTAAATAGTTATAAAGCTTTATGTAATTCAATATATAATAATGAAAATTCTCGATATTATTGATGATACAAACATTATAATATCATATATTATAAAAAATGCTACTGTTATGTGTGTTTTAATATGATGCAACTTCTTATTCTGTCAGGACGAGTTCAGATTTCGCATCTCGACCGCATCAACGAGGTAAGAGAAATAACATAATGCGTTACGAAAATGTTGTAATAAAGATTGGTTTGATGAACATTGATGTATAGTTTTTATGTTAAAGGTTGATGATGAAATGACAAAGCCCGATTATGGAGATTGGCATCCTCCGATGCATGGTCCAGGAGGAGAAACTGGACCCATTTTGGATCCACCTCCTGCTCTTCTCTCTTCACAAATAAATCAATAGACCATTACTTATAACAAATAATTGTTATCTTTATATATCATTCTTAATCAATGTAATAATTCTAAATAAATAAATAAAAATTGGGAAAAAAATACATCAATTTTTCTCTGTAAGAAAAAAAAAACATTTGTACTATTAAGGAGTTGAAGACTTGAAGTAACCTAAACTGGTACAAATTAAAATTGGGCATTCGGATTCGGATTCAGCTTTGGTTCAGATTTTTCAGTTTTTGGATAATCGAAGTGAAACATATTAAATACCAAACAGAAACCGATTTAATTTGGTTTAGTTTTGGATCAGATTTTTTCGGTTTTAGTTCAGTTTTATAAAATTTTAATCCGAAATTCAAAAAATTCAGTAATCCGGAAAAAATCCAAAAAACCTAAAAAAACAAAAAGAATCCGAAAAATAAAAAAGAAATCCAAAATATCAAAAAACCAAAAACAAAATCCACCCAAAACCGAACCGAAACATCAAAACACCAAAAACCCTTACATAATTTGGTTTATTTCGGTTATCCACAAACCAAAATCCAAATCTAAATCCGAATCCTAACCAAATCCAAAAAATATTTACCCTATAAACTGATTGGTTTTAGCACCTAAATCGATTCGGTTTCGGTTCGGTTTTTGGATTCGGTTTCGGATTTATGCCCATAGTACAAACATTATGATGAAGTACATGCTTTGTTACATAGAGATCTCATCATAATTACAAGCTTCTTGAGACATGGGCATTGTATAGCCACTGAACTCTTTTTGATTCAGTAATGGTACTTGTAAGAATACTCGAGAGGCACAACAAGAGTAGGAGAATATAAATTTTGTAAGATTAAATGTTTTATACATACTATATAGAAAACAATTTGAAACATGTATTTTTAAATTAATAGAGATCAATTTTAAAGTATCAAATAAATTTTGAGTAAATATATGAAATATATTTTGTAAAATATTTTTGTTATTATTAGACGGTAAATATTAAAAAGGATAGAATACATCCATAGAAATAAAAATATTTTGTTACTATATATTCATAGCCAAATTTGATATTATCTGATAACATCTGTTGAAAAGTTGTAAGGAAATTTTTTACTTAAAACAATAATTCAAAGAAATGGAATCATGGGAGTAAAGAAGAATCGTAATCTTCACATTCATATCCGCTATGATTATACTATAGTAATTAATAGGAAACATATCATCGATTAATCGTATATATATTAATTACATAATTTATTAACAAATTTATTTAATGTTAAATCCATTACAATCCTAATTAATAATTATGACTAGTAATATTTAGCATTATATATCAAGACAAAATCAAAGAAGACGAAGAAGAAGTTTAAGCCAAAATTAAAAAAAGAAATCAAAGAAGTTAAAGAGTTCTATTAAGGATGAAGCTGATGATCCTAGTATCATTCTTGTTCTTTCTCCCAATGTTTTCTGCAGGTAACTAATAGTAATCTAAGTAATTTTTTTTACCAATTGTAAATTTGAGTTATGGATAATAATGAAAATTCTCGATATTATTATTAATTATATATGGTTTTTTTTTTCTTTCGTTAGAGTTCTTGAAGACTTTGCATGTCGAGAACATCTACGACAAGGTATTATTAACATCGAAGATGATAAAAATGATATATACTTATTAAAAATATTCATGCATCAGAATTAATATATATATAGTAGTAATGAAAAATTATTGATTCAAAAGGTTAGTAAGGTGATGGTGAATGGAGGAAGGATTGATCTGGAAATGGACTATGAGAGGCCACATCCAAGACCGCCCACACCATCCGACCCACCACCAAAACNCATATCTATAGTAGAAAAACTAAGTAGACCATGAGGAAAAGATATATTACAAATTATTGATTCAAAATCATGTACTACAACTTTTTCATATAAAATCATGTAACCTTCGATAAAAATCTTATATTATTAAAATTTCCACAAAAATAAATAATTGAAAACTTGCGCATACTGAACGACAACGATTTCCCAAGAATAGTTTCACTTCATTCCTCTTCTCATCATTCCTTACCATGACCAGAGACTGTTCAAACTTCTTATTGAAAGATTGATAGTAATATGAATCTGCATTTGAAATATAGCAGAATCAAGAACTATATAATATATATATATATATATAATTTCAAAACTTCTTGGATAAAGAAGTTTGGTATAAGTAATAGTGTTAGTCTTGTTTAAACTATATATAGACTAATTAGAACATTTTTTTTGTTTTTTTTCCTACTTCATTTATATATTCTTTAACATGGTTATGATCTTTTCTTGTGATGGCTTTTGAATATAAATCAAGATTTTATTAATATTATCATAACATATCACAATCGTTTTAATTTAGTTTCATCATATATGAAAGATATTGGATGCCTTAAATTAGTTTAAAGAGATTGAACATGAAATAGCAAATGTATAACAAGGTGAATCAATGTACACATTAAACCAAAGATTTCGAGTCATTTTTATACATTATTTTACAATCATTTTTAATACATTTTTTCATTAATACGAACTTATTAATCTTTTAAGAAAAAAATATAGAGTAATTCTTTCTAATACCCTCATTTATAGTTTTTAGGATAAAATTACATTATTTTCTTTAATTAGACATAAATACTATTTTTTATTAAAATCATATTTTTAATTTAATGTTAGGGTTGATTATTTAATGGTTGAGTTTAGTTTTTTATTATTTGGGTTGAGTATTTAGTGGTTGAGTTTAGTATTTATTGTTTGGGGTTTGTGTAATTTCTCAAAAATATAATCTAATTTTTAATTCAATTAAATTATTAAATGATAATTTTGTTTTAAATTATTTTTAATGATATTTTTGAAAATTAAAATTAATTTGATTGTATTTTTGAGAATCGACTAAAAATGTATATTCTGGTATCAGTTTATTGGCGAAGGAGTACTAAGCGTCTAAGGTGATCTATGGAAGCGTGTATCAAAAGTTTTTAAAAATAAATATAGGAGACTAACAACTAACTCCAGAAATTATATTTATTTTTGTTTGTTGCGTCGGAAGAGAAAAAGAGAAAAACAAAAAAGTTATTCAAAGATCGGTGATAAACTTGTGATGCAGAGAACTAGAAGACGATGCGAAGGTACGGCCATGGGAGCCACCGTCTTCGATCTCCGACCTGGTGTCGGTATCGGACCTTTCTCTATCGGTATGCGTATTGATTCTCTCTAATTTTTGGAATTCGAAAACGAGTTTATCATCTATGAGGCTTTCTATTAGATTTGGAAGATAGTAATCGATTTGCGATCGGCGATTGCGTGTTGTTATGGGAAATTATTCTATAATTAGCTGTGTGGTTAGATAACTACTGTGTTGATGTGCTTGAGCTTCCCGATCAGTATTACAGATGATCAGTTATGAAGTTGTTGTGTTGTTTTCAGGAATGCCGATTTGTGAAGCGTTTGCTCAAATTGAACAGCAGCCTAATATCTATGATGTTGTTCATGTTAAATACTATGATGAGGTTTCTACTAATCATTTACTAAATTAGTACTTGTATTCTCCACTTCTTTAATCTCAATTTGTCTTATTATGTTGCCTCACTCAGGAGCCTTTGAAACTGGATGTTGTTGTTAGCTTTCCGGATCATGGTTTTCATCTTCGGTTTGATCCTTGGTCTCAGGTACAATGATGATGCTTTTGTTCTTGCATATTTATCATAAACTTTTGGTTTCTACTATTTGATTAGTTTAATTGGAATAAACTTAGTTTTATTTCTTCTTTTGTTTGTTAAAGATAAATTCTAGTTAGCTCTTGTTTTTCGAATTTGTTTGCAGAGGTTACGGCTTGTTGAGATATTTGATGTCAACCGGCTTCAGATGCGATATGCCACTTCTATGATTGGGTGAGTTCAGTTGCTATAATTTTTGGGTTTGGTGTAGTTTACTGTTGTAATGAGTGTCTTTTGCTTTTACTTCAGGGGTCCTTCACTGGCCACATTTGTGGCTGTTTATGCACTTTTTGGACCAACTTTTCCTGGGATTTATGATAAAGAAAGAGGGATATATTCTCTGTTCTACCCTGTGAGCAAGAAACAAAAATATGATTACATTGTTTTCCCATAAATGTTTGAATTTGTTCTGTCAATGTTCAACATTCGTTTTTACTATGGCAGGGGCTAACCTTCGAGTTTCCAATTCCTAACCAATACACAGACTGCTGCCAAGACGGAGAAGGTATCTTCTTATCCAAACTCCAGATAAATCCTGTTTATGTTTCTTTGTGTTGTCCAATATTTAATATTGTATTTTCTCCTCTACACAGTGGCACTACCATTAGAGTTTCCAGATGGCACCACACCAATAACATGCCGGGTCTCTATATATGACAATTCAAGTGACAAAAAAGTTGGTGTGGGAAAATTGATGGATAGAGCTTCTGTCCCTCCTTTGGCTCCTGGCAGCCTATATATGGAAGAGGTTCATGTCAAGGTAACATCTCTAAGTCTTAAACATAATTAGCAGTTGGACTTCTCCTCACTCTTTGCATAACTTCATTAAATATTTATCGCAGCTTGGCAAGGAACTATACTTTACTGTTGGAGGCCAGCATATACCTTTTGGTGCATCACCACAGGTAAAGTTTGTACCTTGTCTTATACTTATTGTGTTTCTTCTTTGGAACTCATTATTTCGTGTTCCCTCCAGGATATATGGACTGAATTAGAACGACCATGTGGTATCCACCCCAAGCAGGTAAATCTATAGCCGTCTCTCCAAACTTGTCTGTTGTATATTGCGAATAAATGCTTATAATTAGCTTCTCTTACTAATCTGGGTGCACTATCTGTCAAAGTTCAATTCCAATTTTTATTTCTGCTTCTGAATTCTCCTTTGCATTTACAGGTAGATCAAATGGTCATTCATTCCTCGTCAGATCTACGACCAAAAACAACTATATGTGGTGACTACTTTTACAACTATTTTACTCGTGGTTTGGACATCCTGTTTGATGGAGAGGTATGGCAAACTCATCCAGTAGAGTTATTATATGTTCACTTCATATGATTTCTTTGTTCATGACTCTACCATTTCTGCAGACTCATAAAGTTAAAAAGTTTGTTCTTCACACCAACTATCCTGGTCATGCTGATTTCAACTCATACATAAAGTGCAACTTTGTTATTTCTGGTATGCGATACAATTGATAGCAGCTCATGTCAGTCAGTAATCTTTTACTCAGATATATGTCTTCTTTTTTCGAACTAAACTATGCTTTCTTGTCGCTTTTCAGTTGGAGAGGATGCAAACAGAGGTGGAAACAAGATCACTCCAAGCACTAACTGGGACCAGGTTAAGGTAATTTAAATTCAGACCAAAGTGATACAAGCATAACAGAAAAGAATGATAAAACTAGTCTATGTTTTGACCAATCATATCATTGTGGGATCCTATTTCATGATATGATTATGATTTGAATAATTAAATCGAGAAAACATGTGTAATGAAAACCTGACTTTTCACCATAGGAAATACTTGGGGAATGTGGCCCAGCAGCTATTCAAACGCAAGGATCAATGAACAACCCGTTTGGATCGACATATGTGTATGGCTATCAGAATGTTGCTTTTGAGGTGAAGCATTATTTAGTAAACAATGATTCAGTAATTATGAAACTTGTTATATATATATATATATATATATATTTGCAGATTGATAAGTGAAATTTAATGTTGAGTTAATATATGCAGGTGATGAAGAACAGGCATATAGCCACTATAACTTTGTTCCAGTCATGATGTAGTGTCGTGTCGAGGGTATGACATTTACCAATGAATTATCTCAGTGTTTTATGCTACTGAATACAAAGATCAATCAGTGTCATTGTAGGGGGACACAAGAGGCTATCTTTTACCAGACTGTAAATTTAACCGTCAATAAGCTGGCAACGTAACTATTGATATTACCAACGAATGTTGTAGAGTTGTTGTACATTTGTTTAGGTACTACTACTTATCACGGGTTATGTATAATAACAATTATTAATTTGGTTATAATTATGAACAAAAAAAAAAAAAATTTGGTTATATCAAAGTCTTTCAGACTATGTTTGTGGTCTGCAGAAATTTAAGCTAAAAAAAATGAAAAAAAGGCTTCCTCGCCGGGTTCGAACCCGAGTATCCTAACGAGGTAAGAGTAAGACTAAAAACCTTTTGATATCTACAAATCAAGTCGAAGAGGTATATCTCTTCTATCCGTTGGCCTTAGCAGTTATCAGGGGAGGGGGTTTGTGGAGGGTTCCAGGGAGCGACAGGAAAACAAAGTAAGTATTCTGATTGTTTTAGTCGGCGGCGTTTACGTCTCTTCGCCTTTGGTACTAGTTCTCATATATTATACTCTCTTCTTTTGTTTTAGTTCCACCTACAACAAATACTCTAAATCAGCTCTCAGTTCAGAATTGGGTTTAATCTAGGGTATATGCGAGAACTTCAATTTTTGAAATAGTTCCGATTTCTCTTTAGTTGAATCTTAGCTTCGTTTTTTTAGCTGCCCTAATTGGGTTCAGCTAATTTTTTACTTTATTGATTTCAATTTCATTTGATTTTAGGGATTGAGCTTGTTGGTGTGTCAGTGAAAGCTCCAGTCTTATTTTTTTGGCTAGAGATGAATGCTTCAGGGTTAACTGTTACTCCTCCCAGATTTCACTTTCGATTGTGTTCAAATCGTTTTGGTACGTCTCTGAGAAGCTCTCAAGCTTTTACTCTTCTTGGCAAACTGAATAATCAAAATTTCACTTTGCCTATTCCTAAAAGGTAGTTTTGTTTTTGGTGCTTGTTCAATTAAGCATTTGCTAGTACTTTCTCTTTATTGTCTTTAATGTTCTTCCTTTTGGTGTTGTTTAGTGCTTGTTTGGTGCTTCCTACACAAAGAAGAAGCAATGATATGATCGTACGTGCCACGAGTGCTTCGTTTGGTGATATGGCAGATGATTCATCTGGTAAATACATAATTCTGAGCTATGTGTAATTCTAGGTTAAGATGTTTAGTATTAAACACATAATCCTGGTTTAAAGCTTGTAAACTGTGCTTTTTGTGTTCCTTAATGGTTCTTTTGTGTTGAACTTGTTGTCAGTAAACGAAGCTATAGCACTTCAAATACATAATTCTTAGTTCAGACGTGAACTTCACATCGATGAATCAAGCCAAATTGACTAATGTTCCCAGATACTTCTACAGGTTCAGCTGTCTTCCCTCGGATTAATATCAAAGATCCATATAAACGGCTTGGGATTAGCCGGATGGCCTCAGAGGATGAGATTCAAGGTGCAAGGAACTTTCTCATTCAGCAATACGCAGGACACAAACCAAGTGTTGATGCAATCGAATCAGCTCACGACAAGATTATCATGCAGAAGTTCCATGAGCGTAAAAACCCAAAGATCGACATAAAGAAAAAGTTCCGTCAAGTGAGACAATCCAAAGTTATCAACTTTGTTTTCGAAAGATTTCAAACTCCTCCTACTACATTCCTTATCAAAACAGCAGTCACATTTGCAGTTCTTGGTCTTTTAACCGTTCTATTCCCGACAGAAGAAGGACCAACCTTTCAGGTTGGGTTATCACTAATAGCTACCTTTTACTTCATCCACCAAAGGCTGAAGAAGAAGTTCTGGTCTTTCCTTTACGGGTAATAAGCCGATCTTGATTGTAAAACTTTTGCTCTCTTCTTGAATCTTGATTAGGATTAGCACCTGATCAGGTTGATATTGTGAAACAGGACTGGTGCTTTCATCTTCTCGTGGCTGGTTGGGACTTTCTTGATGGTATCTGTGGTTCCACCGTTCATCAAAGGACCAAGAGGTTTTGAAGTCATGTCTTCACTCTTAAGCTACGTTTTCCTTTGGGTAGCTTCAAGTTACCTTAGGTAGAGAGTTCTAGCTCTGTTCTTATCATTATGAAAACACAACAAAAAGAGAGAAAAATGCATCATCTTCATCATATGACATAAGAGAGAGATGATATGATTTTTGGTCATTAAGTTTTATTTGCAAAGACCTTAAATTTTCAAAGCTGAGTTTACAAGTTGTGTGACTTGCGCCTTGCAAGCTACTTAAATCATATCTCACTATAAAAAACTTAGAAATGGTCTTTCATGAATTTGATCTAGAGTAGTGGGTGTATTGGAGATAAGGGTTGGAAATGAAACTATTTGTCTACTTTAACTTTTTATCAAATGGCTGATTTGGACTAGTTGGTCTCGCTGCCCCCTCCTTGTTGTGCTGACTCATAAGAGGAAACATTCTCATGTGCCACTAGTAATGTTGATGACCCTATTTATTTATTTTCTTGTCTAATCTATTATGTATATCTACCACAAAATTTGAAAGTGTTATATAGAATTTAAAAGATTTTGCAAATTAAAATATATAAAAATCAAAATCTATGAAGTAATTCAAAGAATTTTAATAATAAAATTTTTAACTCATTAAATACTTGACCAACAAAAAAAAGCAAATGCATATGCCTCCACGTGCTCTGTTTTTATATTATTTGTGTTTATTATTTTCTTTGAATAACATTAACTTAACAACAAAAATATGTCCTAAAAATACTATTTATAAAAAAATGTGGAATCAGATTAAAACATATATTAATAATGAGCAGTAGTCTTGGTCGTTTGAAAGCGTTGGTTCGGTTTAGGTCGTAGTAGTCGATAGTCGATTTTTTAAAAATTTATAAAACTTACCGACTAAGAACAAATAAGCATATCGGTTCGGTTCGGTTCGTTATTCGGTTTAAAAAATAATATAAAACTCATCTTATAAGACCGAATAAACACATCGGTTCAGTTTGGTTTATATAAGTATTAATTATTTTAGTATGTGTATTAAAATATCTTCGATCGGTTTGGTTTTGGATATTAAAACATCTCCGATCAGTTATTATATTTTAGTTTTAGTTCGGTTCAAAATAAAAATAACCATTTATTTTAATTTTTTATTTATTTGAGTTACTTTGATTTGATTCGATTTAAAAAATAAATAAAACATATAAAAATATTAAAATAAAATTAAAAAATAGAAAAAAGTAAAAAAAACATTTAAAAAAAAAATATATACATCGGTTTATTTGGTTGTCGGTTCGGTTCGGTTCGGTTCGAAATTCGGTTTTTCAAAAATTTAAAAAATCTACCGTTTAAAACCAAATAAGTCGATCGGTTCAGTTTGGTTTTTATTTTTTAAATTCGAATCGGTTCGATATATTTGGTTCAGTTTTTACGGTCACGACTAATGAATAGGGAGGGACATTTGAAAATAATTAGCTGCTTTCTTTAGGGGCGCTAATATAATTAGCTAATTACTAATTCATCAATGACTGATAATGAAGACGACAACAACCAAAAAATAAAAGCTAATAACAACAGCTACGCTATTCATACTTTTTTTTCTCTCGTTGTTAGGTCAACCGAGAAATCTCTGGTTTCTCTCTAAATCGCCTCATTTGGATTGTATTTATGCTATTTCCCTCGTCGGTAACATTGTATTGTTCACCGTCGCTTCTGCCATTGTTCTACATTTCTCGTTTCTATACATTCCGTAACTCCTTCATCGATTCACAGGTTAGAGATATTCCCTAGCCGGATTTTTTTGGTTTTGTTATTGTTGAGCGTGGCGGTGCCATTGGTTCGTGATAATGCATGGTTGGATTTTGTAGTTTTTGATTTTGAATTTTGCGGGATTCGTTGATTTGAAGTTTCCTGTGTAAAATCGAAATGAATTTTAAGCTCCTAGCTGAAACTTAGGTTCATACAACTCCGGCGACGCATGTTACAGTATTGAAAGAGGATATGATATTTTTTTCTTCGTTGGTGTAGTTGCTTTGTATTATTTATTTTCTTGGATCTTACGTCTTAAGTTTTTGTTGGAGGCAGGTGTAAGTAGTCAAAGCTCTGTTTCCTCAATGCACATGGAGCTACCAAAGATTCTTGGCTCCACATTGAACATTCTCCAGAAACGGCTGTGAAGTCCTTACAATATTATAGTATCAAATCTCTTAAGGTATATGATTTCTTTTGTAAGTTTCTTTCTTTGTGTTCGTAAGGAATAAAATATAAGGCTGACCTAAGTATATGCTTGAAAGTTCTGAAACATACAAGGATGACTTTTTGATAACAGACTGTTTAGGTGAGGGACCATTGCAGAAAGCACCAATTCAGAATATTATATGAAACTTCGTTAGTCTATGTCTCTAACAATGATGAAAAATAACCACGTTGTTACTGATTTTGTTGTCGTTCTCTTCTGATGTTGAATATCAAACACGTGGATAGAGACAATGCATCTCTGCCTGATGATCTGTAATGTTTGAGTTGTCTTCTTAATTCCTTTCTCTCGCTGTCTATATATATATCAATATATGACAGTGTTGTTTTTTTTTGTTCCGCTTTCTTTTGTGGTAGGATGCGGGAAGGGAGGTGACGAATGAAGATGGGTACAGGAGAGGATCAGATGCAAGGACCGAGTGGTAGGGAGGAGAAGATTTTTGTTTCTGTTCGTCTAAGGCCATTAAATGTGAAAGAACGGGCAAAGAATGATGTGGCAGATTGGGAGTGTATCAGCGATCAAACTATCTTATACAGGAGCCATCTTTCCATATCTGAGCGTTCTATGTTCCCCACTGCGTACACATTTGGTAAGACTTACTCAGTTTTGCTGCTTCTTGATCAAAGTTAATCCTTCAGACTTCAATCTGTCTTGCTGACTTTACTATGCCTCTAGACAGAGTCTTTGGCCCTGAGAGTGATACCAGGGAGGTGTATGATCAAGGGGCGAAGCAAGTGGCTCTCTCTGTTGTTAGTGGGGTTCATGGTAAGGCATGTCTCTTACTGCTTTTTAGTCCTTACTGCGGCTCATCTTTGATATAAATTTAACTGGTTTCAGCTAGTGTCTTTGCATATGGGCAAACAAGCAGTGGCAAGACATATACTATGGGTGGAATTACTGATTGCGCCGTGACAGATATATATGATTACATTGAGAAGGTAAAGTTAACAGTCTCATACTCTTCACAGTAATCTTACTGCATTGTTTCCAGTTGATTCAGTAACTGCTGCCTTTTTTTCAATTATATGTTTTTCTGTAGCACAAGGAAAGAGAATTCATTCTGAAGTTCTCAGCTATGGAGATCTATAATGAGTCTGTAAGAGACCTCCTAAGTACAGACACTATTCCACTCAGACTTTTAGATGATCCTGAGGTAAAAGTTGGTGCTGGCATCTTATGGACTTGGTTATGCATAATCTCACTTTACATGTCATTTACTTGGGGACAGAAAGGAACAATTGTTGAGAAACTCATCGAGGAAACTTTGCGGGATCGGAATCATTTTAAGGAGCTTCTATCCATCTGTATAGGTATTGAGTTTCCAAACATGTTTCTAAATCAATCTTTTGATGTTGAGCACCAGTTTGAGTAAGTATCATCTAATCATTGCAGCTCAACGACAAATTGGAGAGACAGCTTTAAATGAAGTTAGTTCCCGCTCTCATCAGATTTTGAGATTGGTAAGGCATTTTTGCTGGTTTTGATTAATTAATCGAAGCTACAGTCTACATGTTGCTTTTTAGAAGTTACTTTTGACTGATATCTTATTACAGACAGTTGAAAGCACAGCACGTGAACATTTGGCGAATGGTAAATTTAGTACACTCACTGCAACGGTGGTATGTACTTTTGAATCTTCCATCATGTATTATCTTAAAACAAAAGATGAATAAACTCATAGAGTAACTTATTATCCTGCAGAATTTCATTGATCTTGCTGGAAGTGAACGTGCATCTCAGTCATTATCAGCTAGCACAAGATTGAAAGAAGGTTCTCATATAAATCGAAGTTTACTGACACTAGGAACTGTCATTCGAAAGCTAAGGTTAGTCTGTGTAGCACTTCTGATTTGTGCCACCATAGCCTTCTCTTTATTTTTTCGCGTTTGTAAGTGAATTCCTTGCCTTGAAGTATGGCTGATCAGCTCTTCATTGTATTTTATCAAGTTATTAGCAAATCGCTGCTATTAACATCTAATGTATGCATTGTCTTTAAGTGTCTTCATTTTATGTTACTAAACTATGTGGCTAGCTTAATGCAGTAAAGGAAAAACTGGGCACATTCCATACAGAGACTCAAAGCTAACACGCATACTTCAGTCGTCCCTGGGAGGAAACGCTAGAACTTCCATAATATGCACAATGAGTCCTGCAAGAATACACGTTGAGCAATCAAGAAACACACTGTTATTTGCAAGCTGTGCAAAGGAGGTGGCAACAAATGCACATGTCAATGTCGTCATGTCTGATAAAGCTCTGGTTAGACACTTACAGAGGGAATTAGCTAAGCTGGAGAGTGAGTTAAGCAGCCCTCGTCAAACTCTTGTTGTGTCTGACACAGCTGCATTATTGAAGGAGAAAGACATCCAAATTGAAAAGGTAATCTATTTACTTCTATCAACCTATCAATATATTTAGAAACCAGTTGCAGTATGAAAGCTCGCTTCTCTAATAACCTTCTGTAACAACCATCTTTTGTAATACTGCATTCATACTGGTGATCTATCTTAACATGTAAATCTTTTTTCCATGACCCATTCACTATAGTGACTTTATGTTCTTTTCATTATTTGTAGCTAAATAAAGAGGTGTTCCAACTAGCACAACAATTAGAGCGGGCTTATTCTCAGATTGAAGATCTTCAACAAATTATTGGAGAATCACCAACAAAAGAGATATTATCAACAGACTCAGAACAGAAAAATGTATGTCACTTGCATGAATAAACCGTTCAACTGCCTGATTAATAATCTTGTTTTCGTATTCCTCCAGGTGGTTCTGGGATGTCAATACCCTAAGCTACGGGTACGCAGTTCATGGGAGCCTCCAAGTATAACACCCGAAAGCCCTATATCAGCTCAGCCGTCTATTATGATTTCCCCACAATCAACCGAACACAGTTCTGATGAGAATATTTTCCAGCTTTCAGACTTTAGGATGAGTTCTGGTGCAAGTAGTCCAGCCCAACACCTTACATTTGTCACTCCTGAGAAATTCACTAAAGTTCGACTTAACATTCATGGGGCAGAAAGTGAAATCCAACCGCACATTTACAAGGGGGAATCTGTAGATCAGTCTCATGTTCAAGAGGAGCTAGTTCATGAAATGGACGAACCAAGTGAGGTGGATTCTGAAGATACTTGCACGGAACTTCGATCCATAGAAACAGAGAGTCCCAGTATCGTCATGTACTCAGAGCCAAACATGCATCCAGACCGGTCTGTGGCTGTGAATGCACTACCAGTATGTGTGCCAGAGTCAAAGAACTTAAGACCACCAACAGAAACTGAAGAAGAAGAAGAAGAAAGTTTAAAAGAAGTCAGTAGTGTCTCTATCCAACCAATGGACAAAAGTGAACCCATCAATGTCTCTCCACATTGTGTTTTGCCACTTACTGACAAACCATTTCCTCATCAGTCTTCTAACCTCAGAAAAGACCCTACACATCCGAATTCTGTCCATCCATCTCCTGAAAAGCCTTATGCTTTGCATCTTGAGAGAGAATCACAAACTGTAGGAGGCATAAGGCATACTAGAAGCAGAAGCTGTGGAGCAAGCTTTGTATCGAGCTCTACCTTTTCTTTGTTTGAGAAAGATGATAACACACATCAGAAACAAAGAGCTGAGAGCAACCTGAAACCATACAACAACAAGAGGCCGCCTGTGCCAAAGCATTTTATCCGAAGGAGCATGCCAATAACTTGGTTGGAGAATGACTTCAACTGCACCCAAATAATGCCAGCTGCTTTAGATGATGTTAATAAAAGAAAGTCATCACTGAATGGATCTTCAGAGGTTTCTCCCTCTACAGCTCCTGCGTATGCATGTCAGACAAGTGGGAGTGCTTCAATCAGCCAAGACGAATATGAAGAGACTGCTCCTCAAAGGGACAAGCGAATCATTCATCTATCGGTTAGTTTTATTAACTTGGCGCTTACCTCTACTCAATACAACCTTGAAATATTGTCTTTATATTGACCACGACTTCTATCATGTGGCAGATGGAGGAGATAGAACAAAAGTTCATGGCTCTAAAATCACCACCAAAGAGTTTTAAGGACGCAGCGGTTGACCCCATACAAGACTATTTAACCATGCCATTGAACTGGCCAGTGGAGTTCAAAAGACTAGAGATGGAGATAATAGAGCTATGGCATGCTTGCAACGTTTCCATGGCACATAGAAGTTACTTCTTCCTTCTCTTCAGAGGAGATCAAAAGGATTGCTTGTACATGGAGGTAGAACTCCGTAGGCTTAAGTACATCAGAGAAACCTTTAACCTCAATAACAAAGCTATTGAAAACGGACGAACTCTTACATCAATGTCCAGGTATATATATATGTTCACCTTACCTTTCTTTGATGGTTTAGATCAAGAACGTATTTGGTTTCTTTTAACTGTTTAAGCTGTGAAACAAAACAGCCTAAGGGCGTTGAACAGGGAGAGATACAAACTGAGTGAGCTGATGCAAAAGAAATTGACAAAAGAAGAGAGAGAGAACGTGTTTTTGAGATGGGGGATTGGGTTGAACACAAAGCACAGGCGGCTTCAGCTTGCGCATCGTCTGTGGTCAGAGAGCAAAGACATGGATCATGTCCGAGAGAGTGCTTCTGTTGTGGGAAAACTAATGGGGTTCTTGGACATGGATTTAGCGTCTAAAGAGATGTATGGCCTCAACTTCTCTATTAAACCTCGTCCTAAGAAATCTAGCATTTGGAAACGCAGCGTTTTGTCGTTCTCCACTTTATGATTAAAGAGAGAGAGAAAAAGGATCATAACTCTTAAAATCAAATTGATTTGTGTCCAAGACTAAGATTCAGCGATGTTTGTGTGTTAGATCTAATTGAGCTTTCATCTTCCGGTTTATGTAAATAGACATTTCCAAGGTAAAGTAAAAGATTCATTTCTGTTTTAAATAATTTTGAGAAATTCATAAGTAAAAAGCAAACAAAAAGACAACAACAAAAAACATGAAAGCAGAAAGAAAAAAAACACACACAGAAACATAACTCCAATTTTGAATTTGATAAAATCAAGGTTGCTGCTGAGCAGCAAGGTAACCAGCATCCACAAGTAGTTTCTCCTTCTCAGCAAGCTCAAGATCTTGATCAACCATCATCTTCACCAACTTCTCAAACCCTACTTTTGGTGTCCATCCCAAAACCTTCTTTGCCTTACTAGCATCTCCTTTAAGATTATCAACTTCAGCAGGCCTAAAGTACCTTGGATCAATCTCAACATGATCTTTCCAGTTAAGTCCCAAGTACCCAAATGAAACTTCTAGAAACTCTTCAACTGTATGTGCTTCCTCTGTTGCCACAACGTAATCATCTGGCTTCTCTTGTTGCAACATCAACCACATTGCTTCAACGTAATCTCCTGCGAATCCCCAATCTCTTGCTGCTTGCAAATTTCCAAGGAATAGCTTTGTTTGTAAACCAACCTTGATCCTTCCCAAAGCTCTTGTGATCTTCCTAGTCACGAAGTTCTCACCACGACGAGGTGACTCATGGTTAAAAAGGATTCCGTTACACGCATATAGACCATAGGCTTCTCTGTAATTCACTGTGTACCAATGAGCAGCGCATTTGGATGCTGCGTAAGGAGATCTGGGATGAAACGGTGTCGTTTCTGATTGTGGAGGTGGTGTTGACCCGAACATCTCAGAAGATCCGGCTTGGTAGTACTTGATGGTACGACCTGTGTCTGTGGTGTGAGATCTGACAGCTTCAAGGAGACGGAGAGCACCGGTTGCGACTACATCGGCAGTGTAATCTGGGATCTCGAAGGAAACAGCGACGTGAGATT
The DNA here is from genome assembly GCA_000411055.1 of Leavenworthia alabamica. Classification (NCBI taxonomy): domain Eukaryota; kingdom Viridiplantae; phylum Streptophyta; class Magnoliopsida; order Brassicales; family Brassicaceae; genus Leavenworthia; species Leavenworthia alabamica. The sequence continues at coordinate 17,154 of KE156472.1, forward strand.
GAGCGGCGAGATTGTACACTTCGTCTGGCTTGATCACGTCGAGCCAACGGCGGAGTGATGAAGCGTCGGTGAGATCAGCATAGTGGAGCTTCATCAAAGCTTTGTTGACATTGTGAGGATCGATGTAGATATGGTTGATTCGTTGAGTGTTGAAATTCGATGATCGACGGATCAGACCATGAACTTCGTAACCTTTTCCGAGAAGGAACTCCGTCAGATACGATCCATCTTGGCCAGTGATTCCGGTGATCAGTGCTACCTTCCTCGGCATTTCCACAGCGTTGGTAACGGATCCGTTGTTTTGTGAAGCCATTGATTGGTTTCAGATCTAGATTTAACGGTAGATCAGAGATTGATACGTCAGCTCTGTGTTGAAATGAGCTCGGAGTTTAGTTGATTTAAATAGGAGATTTTGACGGAGACGAGAGCAGGGGTACTTTGGTCAGTTAGAGGTAGAATTATAGGGCTATTTTGGTCATTAACAGGGTCAAGATAAAACGTTATTTTGGTAAAGGAAGTAACGTGCATGTTTTAATTTCAATATTTGACTGAAGAGATATGTTTCTTAATATATGTGTAACATTTTAATGGTTTACTTATTTTGTGGTCAAAGCCATCAATGGTTTATGAATTGAATTTTCTTACAAACTATGGAAAATAATAATACTATTAAACAAATTCAAATCATTTTCTAATTTTACAAAATAATTTATTTAAAATTCATTTAATGTTATTTTCAAAAAAATAAATATTTGTTGTTAAATCAAACATCACAACATTAAATTTTTTTTGACATATTATACTTACAAAATGGAGCATAGTTTCATGTAGTGAAATTCAAAAAATTAAATTTCAAAGTTTATAATTACAATGATTTTTAAATTTTTTTCCATGTTGTTTAGTAATCTACTAATCTTTAAAATTTCAGATTTTGATTATATTTATAATAATTTATGTTTTATGGATTTTATAATATTTGTGTTTTATCTTGAATTTTGCTTCTAATTTACCCATGAAAATCTATTGAATTTCATTTCAAATTATTTAATATACAATTTAAAAGGTTTTTTATTTTTAGATAACACCATTTATTTTTACATTTTAAATCCAATAATACCATTTTTTTTAGTTAAACAATTTATGTTTGCATTTAAATTTTAGTAAAATATATGAGTTTGCAAAAAATATTAAGAATCATTATTTTGTGGGAATAAAAATAGGGTATAAATTTGAGAAATTATTTAAAAGCAAATTTGTGATAGTCGACAAGAAAAAAAAAATCATTGTTTGGTGTAGAGAAAAAAAAAACAAAAAGAGGATATAGAATAGACAAGATTGATGAGTTGCCGAAATGTCGAAACAAGTTATTAAAAAATATAGTTAGTTAGTCATGTCTTAGTGTTGTTGAACATGAACTATCATGTCCCTTTTTTACAAGAATCAAATAATGTTCTTTTTACCTTTTTATATCAACCTTGTTCATATTGGAAACATCACTCATATGATAATATATCTTATAACCAAAAGCTTGATAGTAAATAAAACATTTAATTGGATTAACGTAAATTGAACAAAATAAAAAATAAAAAAATTTATCGCCGTTGCCGGGGATCGAACCCGGGTCACCCGCGTGACAGGCGGGAATACTTACCACTATACTACAACGACATTGATGTTTATTTATAACGATTACTTAATTATATAAATATATTAATACAAACGATAATATAATTGAGCATAATTTTACTTCTTCGTTGTGCGCCGTGCTCTCTCCTCTGAGGTTTGTGTCGATTGATAAACCTATTTTTTTTTTGGTTTTAAATTGATAAACCTATTTGTTTTCGTTCTTCTCGAAGCTTAACCTTAGATTAGTTAGAAAGTAATCGTATTGTTGCGTCGATGGCCATAATGGTTAAATTTTTGTACTTTTATTCTGGGTTTATCGTTTAGGGTTTAATTTCAGTATCATTAATTGGAGATTTTTAGACTTTTATCAGTCAGGTTGAAACCAGAGGTAGAAAAGGGTGTAACACTAAGACGTAAAAGATGAAGCTTGACGTGAATGTATTAAGATATTTATCTAAAGATGATTTTCGAGTTCTTACTGCAGTTGAGATGGGAATGAGAAACGTTAGTGCTCTCTTAATTCACATTTTATTCTTCAATTGAAATTTAGGGTTTACTGAAAATACTCTGTAATTTGTGTTTGTAGCATGAGATTGTTCCTTCTGAGCTCGTGGACCGCATTGCTTCTCTCAAGTATGCCTCATCTTTGATTCTTTATTTTATTAGTTTTAATGAAACTTGTTGTATAATTCACATACTTGTTGTTATACACAGACATGGAGGCACATACAAGGTCTTGAAGAACTTGCTTAAGTATAAGCTTTTACACCATGATTCCTCTAAATGTGAGGAGTTATCTTTATAGGCATTAGTAATTCTTCTTTATAAGTTTTATGAGGATTTTGCAGTCTTAGAAAGTCGCAGAGTCTAATGGCTTTTGGCCTTTTGTTTACTAGATGATGGATTCCGACTCACTTATCTGGGTTACGACTTCCTTGCCATTAAAGCATTGGTTAACCGTGGTGTATTTACTGGTGTTGGTCGTCAAATTGGGGTTGGTAAAGAGTCAGGTAAGTACTTTCCCTATTTATTGGTGTGTTGAAGAGATATTGGTCAGTGGCTGATGTATCTTATGGATTATTTGCAGACATATTTGAGGTTGCTCAGGAAGATGGAACTATTCTGGCAATGAAGTTACATAGATTAGGGAGAACCTCATTTAGAGCTGTCAAATCTAAGCGTGACTACTTAAGGCATCGTAGTAGTTTCAGCTGGTTGTATCTCTCCCGTCTTGCAGCTCTTAAGGAATTTGCTTTTATGAAGGTTATTGCCTTGTTCCATTATTCATGTGGGTGCATCATCTTTTACTATTTTTGCCTTAATGTTTGTTTGGCTTCCGAGTGCACAGGCTTTGGAAGAACATGAATTTCCAACTCCAAAAGCTATTGACTGCAATAGGCACTGTGTTATCATGTCCCTTGTACAAGGCTACCCTATGTAAGAACCTACCTTCATATTCACACAAGGAAAAGTGTTATGATTATATATAGTTCTGTTGGTCAGTATAGTCAGATATTGATTTCACCTGAACTATATGAGATTGTTGATCCATATGCTTCAATCACTCACTAAGAAACTATTATACCCTTGTTGCAATGCATCACATATTTTCATATTTTCATTTATAACAGGGTTCAAGTGAAGCAACTGCAGAACCCTGAGACAGTTTTCGAGAAGATCATCGGCATTGTTGTTCGTTTGGCTGAGCATGGTCTTATTCATTGTGACTTTAATGAATTTAATATCATGGTGAGATACTTTGACTTATCTAAGTGATTTATTAATATTTATATAAACATGCTAATATAAATAAGTTTATTGACACCTTTTGTTTGTTTATGTATATTTTAGATTGATGATGATGAGAACATAACGATGATTGACTTTCCACAAATGGTATCTGTTTCACACCGAAACGCGCAGATGTATGTTATGTCCTATCTCTGTATCATGCCTCCATGCAATGATCTTGGTTTGTTTATGAATTTTGTCTTTCAGGTACTTCGATCGTGATATTGAATGCATATTCAAGTTCTTCAGGAAAAGGTTAGTTACCAATTTGATTTTATTTATATTCTAATCACAAGATCTTGTAGCATGTAATCTCTCCCTTTCTGAATCCATGTCATAGTTGATCCTTAAATTCACATTGTGTGTATACTCTGGTCCTTTATTCCAGGTTTAATATCTGTTTCCAAGAAGATAGAGGTGAATCAGATGAGACAGAGGTGGATGAGAATAACAGACCATCTTTTTACGATATAACGAAAGATCCTAATGCTTTGGATAGAGATCTAGAAGCTAGTGGGTTCACAAGAAAGGAGCAAAATGACCTTGATAAAGTATGTAAGCCTATGACCTTAGTTATAACACTGCAGTGCATGAGCATGGAATATAGAATGAGCATGTGGTTTAAATCTTGTGTAGTTTATTGAAAGTGGGCTAGAGAAGAGTGAAGATTCTGATGAGGATGATGAAGAGCAGACTAGTGAGTCAAATGAAGAAGAAAACATAGATATATCGAAATCATTACAGTTAGAAGAGAAGGTATAAACATTTCCAAGTTCATCATATAACTTGAAACATATACTGAGTTGAGATGTTTCTCTGTTTACATTATGAAGGAGCTGAAAAGTTCAGATGGTATTGAGACAGAAGTGAAGTTAGATAATAGTGAGAAGAAAGGTGAAGATAAAGACGAAGTTGGAAGTGATGAGGTTAATATCTTAATGTTCAATTCATGAGATTATGAGTTAATGAAGTAACTTTAAATGTTAACTTCGTTTTGTGCAGGAAGAAGAAGAAGAAGATGATACTGAGCTTGTTAAAAAACTAGGCAAGCAAAGACGTAGAGCTATGGCAGCAGCTAGAGGAGGTAGAAGAACACAGACTTCAAGAAACACATATAAGGATAAAGGAGGTAGATCTCAAAACTCCAAGATTCATAACAATATGAGTGGTTGGTGAAATGTTCTTTTTACAGCAATTTTGATATAATATATACTTGGGTACTAAGCAAGATGTTTAAGAAGCCCAACTTCATTTGATTGTCTTACAACTTTGGGCTTAATGGGCCGTCTACTAATTTTATATTTTTCCAAATTTGTTTTCTTATATCCTAAACCAAAAATACATGCAAGTCAAGGGATATGATAAACGCTCCTCCCAGAATTAGAAGATTACATAATTGGATAGAACACAACGGCTACTAACCTCAACGGTCAAATTTTTTTAAAATCATTGTTTATTAATCCGATCTCTCTCAACCCTTTTTCATAAATCTCTCAACAACATCACACTCCTTCTACAAAGATGATGAAAGATGTTTTCAGACCGACAAGATCTGCTCCAAGTTCTCCTTTAAAGCCACTTGGTATCTCTATCTCCCGTACTTTGTCTGAATCATTTCATTCTATCCACAAAGTTCCTGTCGGAGACAGTCCTTATGTTAGGGCAAAGCATGTTCAGGTTATCCTTTCTTCAGAATCTGAACTTGGTTTTGATTTGCATTTGTCTAATGAATTTGTTGATTATGGATCAGTTGGTGGAGAAGGATCCAGAGAGAGCAATACCTTTGTTCTGGAAAGCTATAAATGCTGGAGATAGAGTAGATAGTGCTCTTAAAGATATGGCTATTGTAATGAAGCAACAAAACCGTGCTGAAGAAGCTATTGAAGCTATTAAATCTCTTAGGTCAAGGTGTTCAGATCAATCACAGGAATCTCTTGATAATATTCTCTTAGATCTCTACAAGGTCCAGTAAAATTCTTTTGTTAATTATGTTTCCTTTTGAAATTTGCTTCATGTATTGAGAATGGTGGGCATACATGTGAAACCGAATCTGAAATCCGAAAACCGATCTAAAAAGTCCAAACCAAAATCAAATCGATTTGGGTGCTAAAACCAATCGGTTTATAGATTAAATTTTTTCGGGTTCGGTTAGGTTTCGGATTTGGATTTTGGTTTATCCGAAATAACCGAATTATAAGGATTTTTTATGTTTTTATTTCGGTTCGGTTTTTAGGGGGTTTTGGTTTTTTTTTTCCGGCTTTTTTTGGGTTTTTTCTCGGAATTTATGGAATTTTGGATTCGGTTTTTCGGATTTAATTTTGGATAATTTTTATTTTACAAAACTAAACTGAAACTGAAAAAATCCGAACCGAAATCGAACTGAATTAAATTGGTTTGTGTTCGGTTTTTAATATGTTTCACTTCGATTATCCGAAAACCGAAAAATCCGAACCGAATCCAAATGCCCAGCCTTAATTGAGATGTTTTAATTTACAGAGATGTGGGAGATTAGATGATCAGATTGGTCTACTGAAACATAAGCTCTTCTTGATTCAGAAAGGACTTGCCTTTAACGGTAAACGAACCAAAACCGCTAGATCTCAAGGCAAGAAATTTCAAGTCTCTGTAGATCAAGAAGCCACTAGGTTACTGGTAAGCCAACTAGGTTAACAGAAATTTCAACCTTTAAGTTACATTTTATAAATTGATTAAGATTTGTCTATGAAAATAGGGTAACTTGGGATGGGCTTTAATGCAAAGAGATGATTATGTGGAAGCTGAAGATGTATACAGAAGAGCTTTATCAATAGCACAAGACAATAACAAAATGTGTAACCTAGGTATTTGCCTTATGAAGCAAGGTAGGGTTAATGAAGCTAAAGAGACTTTACGACGAGTTAAACCTGCTGTTGTGAATGGTCTTAGAGGAGTGGATTCTCATCTAAAAGCTTACGAGAGAGCGCAACAGATGCTTAAGGATCTTAGCTCTGAGATGATGAGTAGAGGAGGTGATGATAAGGTTGAACAAAGAAGGGTTTTTGACTCCATCTTTGGTACTTCTTCTATATGGCAACCTCAGCCATGTAGAGAACAGAACTTGAAGTCTGGTTTAACCAATGATGAGAACATGAAGATATTTAGGGTTGATGCAAAACCTTTTATCTCTTCAAAGTTGAGCATTGGTAATGAGAATTTGAAGAGAATGAGATCAAGTGATGAAGAAGAGATAAACATGAGAATGGAGAAGAAAGCAATAGAGTGTGGATTGCCTGATAATAAAGACTTTGAAGATGCAATTTTGGCTGCTGTTTTGGAGACAGAACATAAAGTGGATAAGAAGAGGCTTAAGGTGTTTCAAGATATTACTTTGTGTATCAATCAGCAGAATCTTTAAACTTATTTTATAAGTCTAAGTTTAATGGTGATGCAAAAAAAGAGATTAGCTTATTCTCTTTGTTACTTAGTAATGTTTTTATTACTAAGTTTTTTTTATTTATTGTCTTCACAGTTTTTTTATTTTTTGTTTTGTTTTTTAAGTTATTAAAAGAATAAAATCCACAATTTTTCTTGGCGAAAAAAAAATGAATATTTTGTTCGGTTGGAACATTTCAACGCCAATTTTCCCGGCAAAAAAGCTAACTAACTCTTTGTTGTTTTTTTTTGTTTGTTGATTCATCTCTGTTCTTTGAGTGAATAGGGTTTCTAATTTCTGAGACAAAGTGAGTTCCTTTAAGCTCAGATGATCGATTAACAGAAACAACAAGAAGAATTTTCGATTTTCCAGGCCAGTTTTGAAGAGTTCTGAAGATCTCAAGTTTAAACTTTTGTGTTTTTTTTTGGTTCTTCTTCCCTGAATATATTAATAATATTATTTGAGGAAGAACATGAGTGCTTCAAGGTTTGTAAAATGCGTGACGGTTGGTGATGGAGCTGTTGGAAAAACATGTTTATTGATATCTTACACAAGCAACACTTTTCCAACGGTTATGTTTTCATTGTTCTTGTTTACTCAACACAACAACATATCTCATGTTCTTGTTTTTTTAACAGGATTATGTGCCAACCGTTTTCGATAATTTCAGTGCAAATGTGGTAGTTAACGGAAGCACTGTGAATCTTGGACTCTGGGATACAGCAGGTTCTTTCATTTACCTAAATTAAAATGAGTAGTTTTCAGTTTTGGATCTAAGATTTTTGATGAAAATATCAAAACAGGACAAGAAGATTACAATAGATTAAGACCATTAAGTTATCGTGGAGCTGATGTTTTCATATTAGCTTTCTCTCTTATCAGTAAAGCTAGTTATGAAAACGTCTCTAAAAAGGTTTTAAAGATTCATCAAATCTTGTTTTATCAAATTGTAAACTTTTCTAACAATTGTGTTTGCAGTGGATCCCTGAGTTGAAACATTACGCGCCTGGTGTTCCCATTGTTCTTGTTGGAACTAAGCTTGGTGAGATCACACAGGCCTTTACTTAACTAGTTGTGTGACTGAGGTTTATGTTGGTTGCTCTACAGATCTTCGAGATGATAAACAGTTCTTTATCGACCATCCTGGTGCTGTTCCGATTACAAGTGTTCAAGGAGATGAGCTGATGAAGCTAATAGAAGCACCTTCTTATATTGAATGCAGTTCCAAAACTCAAGAGGTGTATACATTGATTAGTGTACCTTTTGAGAACAAAGTTTCTAATGTTGATCATTTGTGAAATTGTAGAATGTGAAAGCTGTGTTTGATGCAGCCATTAGAGTGGTGTTGCAACCACCAAAGCTAAAGAAAAAGAAGAGTAAAGCTCAAAAGGCATGCTCTATTCTATGATGATAATGGACAGATCAACCAAGTTTTGTTTCGTTGGTCTCTTTTTGTTTCTTAAAGAGTTTGTCACAGTCACACATGTTTGAATCAGTCTTAGACTCTTAGTCCCACCATTTCTTCAACGCAGAGAACTGTTTATGAACGGCCATGCGCTTGACTCAAAGGCCCAGTTTTGGCCCATATGTATCTAAAGGCCCATTTTATGATAAACTAGAGAAAAACCTCATTACACGTGGATGTGCACACGTATGTCTCATGGAGACAGCTAACGTTAATGATGTCATCAAATCACGTGTCTCTTTTTCAATCACTTACCTTTTTATCTTTTTTTTTTTTTAACTATCTTCTACCTTATGTGGCTAAATTGTAAATAATAAAAAGATAGAGGTATATTTAAAAATAGAGGAAAAATAAAGGGTTAAGTTTACAAAATCTGATAAAGTAATTGAGATTGGGTTGTCTGGTTAGAAACAGTGGAGCCCTTTTCATTTTCTTCTTTCTTCCTCTGGAAGAGAAGCTTCGACGCTACTGCTTCTTCTTCTTCTTCTTCTTCTCCCTTCTCTCTTTTTTTTTTCCTCATTTCTGGATCTGATTCGTTCTCTCTTTATCAACATCGATCCTTCAGATCTCTAATCATTTTCTCACTTATTCTTCTGTAACTTCATAGTTCATATCTCTGACCTTTCCTCTTATTTACTAAACCCTCAAATCCTTTTTATTGTAGATTTTAAATTGCTTTTGATTTTCTCGTTATCATTCATATCTGTTGACTTGAAGTCTGTGTTTGACTTCTTCTTCTTACATCTGCCTTTTACAGGACACAATCTCAGGTTTGGGTTTGAAGATTCTTCGTTAATAGCTGTGATGTTGTCTTTGTTCAGATCCTTATTTAAACCTTTTCTTATGAATTGTAGATTCTCAAAAGCTAAATCATTTCGACTTGTTGATGAAAAAAAGTGTTGTCTTGATGAAATGAGGGATGTTAACAACGTTAATGAAACTCTTGAGTTCTTGTCTGTGGCCATCTTCTTCTTCCTCCTTGGGAAAGTCCTCTGATTCAACAGGAAAACAAGATGGATTGCTTTGGTATAAAGACTCTGGTCAGCATCTCGTTGGTGAATTCTCCATGGCTGTTGTTCAAGCTAATAACTTACTTGAGGATCAAAGCCAAGTTGAGTCTGGTCCTTTGAGTACTCTTGACTCTGGTCCTTATGGAACTTTTATTGGAATCTATGATGGTCATGGTGGACCTGAGACCTCACGTTTTGTCAATGATCACCTTTTTCAACATCTTAAGAGTGAGTATACTCAATACTAAATGCTTCTTAACCAAATTGAATTGGAACTAAACTCTTCTTGAATTTACAGGGTTTGCAACAGAACAAGCTTCTATATCAATGGATGTGATCAGAAAAGCCTATGAGGCTACTGAAGAAGGGTTTCTAGGGGTTGTTACAAAGCAATGGCCAACTAAGCCACAGATCGCAGCAGTTGGTTCTTGCTGCCTAGTTGGTGTTATATGCGAAGGGATGCTCTATATCGCCAATGTTGGTGATTCTCGAGCAGTTCTTGGAAGGGCTATGAATGCTACAGGTGAGGTTATTGCACTTCAACTCTCAGCAGAACATAATGTGAGTATTGAGTCTGTTAGACAAGAAATGCACTCTTTGCATCCTGATGACTCACGTATTGTCGTGTTAAAGCACAATGTGTGGCGTGTTAAGGGTCTTATTCAGGTATGTTTCTCAATCTGAATTAGATTCTTAGGTTAGAGGACTCAGGCTAAGATTTGTTTGTTCCTTTGAAGGTATCTAGATCCATAGGTGATGTGTATCTTAAGAAAGCAGAGTTCAACAAAGAACCATTATACACAAAGTATAGAATTCGTGAGCCATTCAAAAGACCAATCTTGAGTGGAGAACCAACAATAATGGAACATGAGATCCAACCACAAGATCAGTTTATAATATTTGCTTCTGATGGACTATGGGAACAGCTAAGCAACCAAGAAGCTATTGACATTGTTCATAACCATCCACGAAACGTGCGAGAAACCGATACATTCCTCTCTTATTCTTTCCATTTCAGTTACAAAACCAAAAGATTGACTCTAAACCAATGCAGGGAATTGCAAGGAGACTGGTGAAGATGGCACTGCAAGAGGCAGCAAAGAAACGAGAGATGAGATACTCTGATTTGAAGAAGATAGAGAGAGGAGTAAGGAGACATTTCCATGATGACATCACTGTAGTTGTCATCTTCCTCGATACTAATCAGATAAGCTCTATGAAAGGACCATCTCTATCTATCAAAGGTGGTGGTATGACCTTCCCAAAGAAACTCTAAGATACTACTCTTCTTTTGGTTTCAATCTTTTGTAGTTATATATATATATATCAATGTTGTTTGGTATAAGAATGTATAATTTTTAACGTGAAAGCTACACTAATGATGTTTGGAACTCATTTCAGTAATTTATTAAATTTTATTTATTCAGTAGACTTTTTGTAACAATGAATGATAAGGTGAATGAAACATGTTGATTAGTATATATATTACTGTAATTTGTATTACAAAAGAATATATTTCAGTATAAAGAGATAAAAGTATGTTCTGTATAAAACTTTACAGTTTGTTCGGTTTTAAAAAATTAGTTTTGAAGTGAAACCGAAAACAATATCAGTTTGTTTGGTTTGATTTTCGGTTTGGTTTTTGGTTAAAAAAATTATTTTTAAATTCAATTCGATTAATCCAAATAAACCGAATAAATTTGAAAAAATTATTTTTCGGTTTATTTGGTTTGCTCGGTTTTATTCATGTTAATTTACACCGAATAACCCGATTATTCCGAATCGAAACATAATTATTTTACATTTTTTCGGTTAACCGAATAAACTGAATATTAGCTCAAACCTAACAAAATCGAATTGAAAACCGAACAAGAAATAAAAATGTTTCGGTAGGTTTACTCATTTGAAACCGATCTAATTCAGTTCAGTTTTCGATAAACCAAACAAACCGAACCGAATGTCAGGACTAATAGCAATGGTGGACCGTAGAGAAGTAAATAATGGTGTAATAGTTTTAACCTCCCACCAGTCCTAAACCAGACAATAAAGCTCTGGTGTTACAATGTGACATTAAAAACTCAGATCTTGTTCTTGAAAATCATCAATACAGAGAGAGAGAGAAAGTATATGTGTATGAAGGGTCATCATTACTCATAAGGGTTCTCATAACTTACTTGCATGAGAAGACCTAGAAAAAAAAACAGTAAGAGACTATTTAATACATGCAGAGAGACAGTGTCCCCTCTCTTCTGCAAGATTCCTACAAAATTTATTACAAAGAGCATCTTTAATTCTTCCTTATGAACCTCAAGAAGGAAAGATAAAGAGAGGTGACAAAGAAGTATAGGTTCTCATTGCATAGCCAGTTTAGTTTTGAACTATTGATATATGAAAATAATATTAAAGACAGAGAAGAGAAGAGAGGTAATAAAAGAGAGTGAGTGAGTGAGACAGCTTTTGTGCTTTGGTAGTAGATATGGTTTAAATGCTCCATACCTTCCATTTCCTTTACTCATACCTTTTATTTAATTCCTTCTTCTCCTTTATATCTTCACACAAACATTCTCACACTTCACTTCACAGTATTCTTTTCCTTTGATATATAGAGTTAAGCACAAGAGAGTCTCTTTGATATTGGTCTGGTTCATTCAGATCTTATATGTGTTCTCTAGTTTATCTGATTGAGCCGCGCCAATATCTTAGTGTTCTCTTGTCTCTATTATGTCAAAACCCGAACCCGAATGGATTTTACCCGAATCTGACCNCTACTATAACGTTTATTTTCTTATTATTGTTGTTTTTATTTACCTAATTGATGTAAACTCTTTGATATTAGTTTAATAACTCTCAGAGTTCTTACAATGGTGTCTCAACATGGAAGCCTTTACTTTTCTTCTCATCCAAGGTACCTTCCATGAGCTTCTAATAATCTATGGATCCTTTTAGATTATATTTTTTTTTTTACTTTTAAATCATAAATTAAGACAGAACATATCAGTTAAACTGATCTTGTTTTTATAACTACAAATCCAGAGTGTTAACAGTTAAAAATAGTTACATATACAAAAGTAATAAAAACAATGAATTAATTAGAAAAATATCACAAAAAGAGTTATGAAATTTAAAGGGACAGAAGCTGACGAGCACGAACCCTAACTTGTAAACGAGCAAGAGCATGCATACAATGTAAAGCTATTCGAGCTTGTCTTCTTACAAGTACTCCTCTCGTTACGGCTTGTAACTTCACCAAACTCTTCAACGCCTTAAACGCTCTCCTTCCCTAATAGGTTTGGTTTAGTAATTTTGTTTTGAAATTTACAAATATAGATATGAAAATGTGTTTTTGTTTTTAATTACCAAGTGACCTCTGAAGAATGCTTGGATTTTAACAGCGGCAATGTATTCTTGAGTGGTATTTGGAGAAGATGAGCTAATGATTGTGATTCTGCTGTGAGATCTCCTGATAAGTTTCTTCCTTACAACTCCAAATAATCTTCTGGAATCAGCCATATGGTCTTTTGGATATGTATCGTTGCTTGACGTCTAAGGAAACGTAAAATGTGAGTAAAAGTGAAGAAGGTGGCTTTAAGGGAAGGAGATGATGTGCTCTCCATTTTTGTTTGATCTTCCCAAGTCCTAAGTTCTAACCAAGGAACGTGCTCGCATGACCTCTTTTCTACTTTGTTTTTGTTTTTCTTTATTAATTTTTTATAAGACAGAAGAGAAGAGTCTTTGGTCTGTTCAGTTGACATTTAGTTACTGAATAATAATATTTATAGTTAAGTAAATAAAAATTGAAAAGTTGTACTTTGAACATGAAGAGTAAGTATTAACAAAAAAAATTGGATGAGATTTTTTTTTTGTCAAACTAATTAAATTTGGATGAGAAATAAAAAAATTGGTTTAGTTATATTTTCTTCACTTAATAAACCCTTAAAGCCCAAAATTTTGAATTTATTGTGCCGCGAAGCCCAATATAAATTGGGCCTAGTTTAACAGAGAAGGCCCAACTTAAATCTATGTTCCTGACCAGTTCCGTCATCTCCATATGACTATAGCTGTGCTGCGAATTTGTCAATGGTCAACTAATACTCTTTTCTATGTCTCTTCTCCAACATTGCATTTTGAAGATCTTGTTTTTGGCTTCTAGTGCGATTCTCAAATCTCCCAATGTTTGTTTAAGAGAGACAGTGAGAGAGAGTCAACCATGGTCGTTTGCTGCCCTTTCCTTCAACCTTGGGATCGAGCTCGAAACCAATTTCTCATTAACCTTCCTTGTATCTCCAATTCTGGTACTAATTTCCCCTCTTTTAACCCTAATTATCAATTTCACCTCCTTTGATTCACTAACGAATCACTTAACTTTGCTGTGTTATTGACCTTTTTCTTATTCACCTACCAGTTCGAAGATCTTCACTTCTTCCAAAACTAGCACTAGTAACACTACATGTCATCTTCATTGCCTTACCCTTCTTATTAGATGCAAAATTTCTTGAGAAAACTAAGCAAGATCCATGGCAAGTCTACTCAGTTCTCTCTAGCTTGATTCAATCACTGCACTTTTCTAAAAAGCTTAAATTTTTGTGATTATTTAAAAAGGTACATTGCATCTTATATGTTACTGTTTCTCACTACACTTCTTCAGTATTTTGTAACATCTGCTTCTTCACCTGGGTATATCTTTAACTATCCATGTCTTTAAATGTGTTTCATTTTGATTCTGTTAAGTGAATATATTCGTTACTTGATTCTTCTTTCTTGTTCTTTTAGATATGTTGTTGATGCAATGAAGGATGTTTGTGAGACTGATGCATTGTACATAAGGCACCTCAGTGTAAGAACTGTTATTTTGTTCTTGTAGTCTCATAAACTCTTATGGATTTAATGGAACAAATGTGATAGAGTGTAGATAAAAGGAGAGAGGGATAATAAAGTTAAGTGTGTTATGAGTTATGACCCATTTGGTTACTGAGAGCCTTTTTGAATATAGGAGAGTTAGGAGATCTTTGCGAATACTTATTCGATATAGTTAGGGTTCTTGAATACTAATTTCAAGATAAGAGGTACAGTTTGGTTTACTTGATTCTTATCAAAAATGATGTGAGTTCAATTTAAGTGTGTCTTACTGTTGTGTTTATATTTGCATCGTGTTGTTATTTAAGCGAAGACAAGATGCTTCCAGAAGAAGTAAGAGCGTACTTATTACTGCGGAAGGAGAATCAGCCTCAGATGCCAGAAGGACTTTGTCGTCCTGGGGGAAGTTGGTTCTGGGCTTATACCCTCCAGGAACATCTGTGAGGTACTTATAAACTTCATTCTTATGTGTGAATCCTGAAGAATCAGCTTATAACTTGTAACCATTAGTAGGAAGGAGTGTAATGAATTGTTACTTTCATAACTTGCAGAAATTTTACATGCAGCTATTGTCATTTGGAGCAGGTAACATTCGAATCTTGTATTTGTATGGTTCAATTGGCCAATGTAGTTGTTCAACTTGTTTTCCTCTCTAAATCTTTCTCTCAAAACATGTGATGTTTGTAGCCTCCACGAGCCAAACATTGTCATGATTGTGATCGATGTGTTCTTCAGTTTGATCATCACTGTGTTTGGCTAGGAACTTGTATAGGCCAGAAAAACCATTGTAAATTCTGGTAAGCCTACAAAAGTTGGATGGTGTATGAGTTTGATGATATGGTTTTAAAAACCCGAAAAACACAACTCCTTGATATTAGGTGGTACATCTGTGAAGAGACAGCTCTATGCATCTGGACGCTCATAATGTACATTGACTACATGAGTAACGGATCAAAACCTTGGTACACTACTTTTCCAATTTCTCAAGCTCTTGTAAAGGCTCCAACTTGTTTTGAGTAACATAAGTTTCAAATGGGAATGTAAACAGGTGGAAGAATGCAATTATCATACTGTTGCTTATCATATTAGTGATCTCTTTGATTTTTGTTCTGCTTCTATTGCTTTTTCACAGGTAAGTTCACATTTCATGTTTATTTTCTACTATCTCATACCTTTTTTTGTTCTGTCTAATTGCTTCTGTTTCTTACAGCTACCTAATTCTCACGAATCAAAGCACTTATGAGCTTAAGAGACGAAGACGTATTCCATACATGAGGTATTCAATCCAGTTTCTATAACCTTGTTTCTTCAAGTTAACAAGATTGGTTTGTTTGTGTGATACTAAAGCTGTGTTTGGTTTGAAGGAATATTCCACAACGTGTACGTCCTTTTAGCAGAGGAATTCTAAGGAACCTGAACCGGGTATGTTGCGGTAACTATACTCTAGACTCACTTCCAACTGCTTTTGAACTTGAGGATAAATCAAGACCATACACATGCTTAGATATGTTGAAATGTCGCTGTTGTTAAAAGTTTGTGTTGTTACATTACATACATTGTTTTCTTAATATTTTCACAAAAATATGGATGAGGTTGTGTATGTACATATGTGATTGAGTGAATTTAAATTATATATGCAAAGAGAGTATGTTCAAAATAGAGACTCTAGCTTGGATCATACGTCTGTATAAGCTTTCAAGTGACTCCTCAAGATCTTCAATAGCAACATCTACGTTGTTTAAGTTGGTGATCACTGACTTGATTCGTTCTTTTTTAATCTCTTTGGCTAAGCTGAATCTTTGTAGTTCTTGGTCCATCATCTGAAACTCGTTGGTTTGAACTTGACCATTTGTACTAGTAACGTTCTTGATCACTTTGCTGAACAAGTCCCATTTGGAAGGTCTTTGCTTAGGTGTGGATGTGGACAAGGACAACAAGACTGTCTTAAAGGAAAGACATGCTTGTGAACAAACTTGTCGAAGCAGTGTGATCAAAGGATGAGAAGACTCGGAGCTAGGAAGGTCAGTTCGTTTAAGCAACAAGAGTAGTTTACCGATGTCTTTATGAATAGCTTTCCTAGATCGGATAAAGGCTTTGACGTGAGAACGTATGGTAGAATCACCACCGTGTCTCCTCCGTCTGAAAGCAGAACGGAGATCATGGAGGCAGTCCTTGATGCGGCAAGTGATGTCTCGTAGCTTGGAACACAAGTCAAGATGTACAAGGGAAAGATCAAGAAGATGGGTGAAGAAAGAGTGATGAGGGACTAGTAGCGAAGAAGGTGAATCATTGAAGAGATGAGAGACCAAGTCATACAGATCTGAGAGAAGTATAAGACTATTATTATCTGAAGGAAGCTTGTTGAGTAGTTCTTGAATTTGGTTAAGGCCATGTGGGTGTAACCGAGCTGGTAAGCTAGAAGAACGAACATGGTACGAGGCAGCCATTGATGAGGTTTTTGAGATAAAGATGAGATAAAGCTTGATTGAGCTAAGGAGAAGTTAGATATGAATATATATAAAGACAGAGATGTCAAATGAAATAGGATTTGTAAGAGTTGTAAGTGTTAAAACCCACGTGAAAAGGATAATGTTCTTTGTTCTATTAAAACCTAACTTCATGTTTCTTTTTATGCCTCTCTAATTAAGCTTTGATGTTGACACATGCAACTAGGGTTAGATCATGCATGTACCTAACTCAATCATAGCTATATATACATATACCTAATTTGCTTCATGTCTTTGTAACCCTAACTAATTATAGTTCTTTAATTAGGTTATAAGAATAAAAAAAACAAAGATATTATTATGTCAACTCCCTCAAGTTTGGGAATGGTGTAATTAAAACACATCATGATTAATATTAATTATAATTTATTGCATATATCATAATCTTAAAACACGAAATAATTAAACTGAAAATGATCTTTGATGTGGTTGGATAATACTATAAATGGGACCGTGTACACGAGTGTCTTGTTAAAAACTTTAAGAGAAAAAGATTGATAATAATTAATAAATTTTATTTCATGAACATGACATGTCTCTATCAAAGTACATGCAACTACATCTGTCATGTCTAATTAGATTACATAGTCTCACATTCCATTATTACACTAAAATATCTGTCCTAACAACGATTAGGCTTGCCATAATAAGATCTTCCCGTGACTTGGTTCTTTTTATATTTTCTTAAATTTGTAACTTAATTGGTGTATAAGAAGATATTTTGTTCTATCTAATGCATGTTTTTTTTTTTCGTCTATTATATCATTACTATTACAAATTTTTAGGGATGCAACGATATCTTCTATTTATGATAATTTCATTACACAAATACTTTTCGATATATGGTTCTGAATATACGACATCCCCATGATGGATAAGTTCTCCTCGCAACACTCGGATCTTCGACGGACGGTTCTGCAGGTACGACATCCCTTTTGATGGACAAGCTCTCACCGCAACACGAGATCACGACAGACGATAGTATCTACGCACACCGGTATCTCTGGAATAACTGCGTTCTCTATGTTTCGAACCCCAGACTTGTTGTAGAAACCTTTAAACCTTTAACCACTGGATTTGAGATGCTTCCACATTTCATGCATGTATTAAAAACACATTTTAAGTTGTTGATTCTATTCTATGTACTACTATATTACTAACTAAAACTCTCTAGAAACTCTCCAACCAAATCTTTATACATATTCAACTACTAATACCAATCCAACAAAGACATATAGAACTAAGTTGACTTCAGTAACATCGATCTAGGTTATGAAAACCGACAACTCTAAAGTTTAGGTATTGTGAGTTAGGCCATGTGAAGTCACGTTACACTTTGGATGGGACCTAGTAAACTATTAACATTACACTTGTTGTTCATTATTTTTGTTTGGCTTTTGTCATTTTGTTTAATAATTGTGTTACCCAATTTCTATAATTAGTGAACCAATGGTCCTATCACTTCATGTCTCTATTGCCGCCTCTATAAGTAGCTCTCTAAACCTGTCTCTTCCCCACTTCAATAAAATATCAATGATATAATATCATGATATTATTGTTAGAGGATTATAAATTGTATGTAGAAGCCATATGTTTTCTCCATGTTTTGGGTTTATACAACCAAACTTTTGATATATGATCATGACCATTATTTTCTTACTAGTAAAGTTGATAAAAAAAGCCTTGCCTTCTCATTGTAATTTTGCAAGTTCGTTCATCATTTACAACAAAAGTTATTTTTTGAAATTTTAATATTGATATTCATATAAGTTTCTGTTTTCCCTTTGTAAATTCAGGTATTTAATAGAAAAATAAACTTTTTAAGGAACAAGTTAATTTGACAATTATGTACATATTTTCTAATCAATACAAATAAAGAAACTATCTTATATTATTCTACTATACATTAAAATCTTTTAAAAAAACACCTATAATGAAACATTTGAACTATGATTTTATATTAATCTTTCTTAATTGTATATATATATATGAATAAGTGATTTATCTATTAAGTTTAGAGCAGCTTATACATGCAAAAACTGATCTATTATATATATATATATATATATTGTCTATATGAAATAATACTATAGTATAAAATTGGAATGGGGTCGGCCTAGTAGCAACCTTGAACAGTTGGCTGTGACAATGTATGGGGACAAGAGCAATCAAAGAGCAACTCCTCTCTGGCTCTCTCTTCTTTATATTCATTAATAATTTATCCATTACCTAAATCAGTGGACCATCCTAAACTAAAAATCTAGATATTCATAATTGGAGGTTATAAAATTATTATTTTATAATAAAAATAGGGAAATAAACTTCAACCAATAGTGGACTGACAAGTCATCAATTTGCCTTGACACATGTAATAATAGTACGGACACAAATCTTGGACCCTCCTTGTTGAGTATTAAGAAGTTTTTGAACTTACAATGAGTCCGTTAAGTTCTTAACTATATATTTTCTATATATGTTTAATGTACAATGAGAGATTAACTATATAACCTAGGAGTGTGTTGTAAGAATGTTAAGTAAAGAAACTCTATATTGAACAAGAGACTTGAAAAGTGTATTAAGTGCTGACTCAAGTTCTTCTGTTCTCTCTTCTAATATCTCTAACGTCTTCTTCACTTCCTTGGAGTTATCTTTAACCGAATGCAAAAGCACGTCCACGTTTTGTAACTCACTCATTGTTGATGATGATGAAGATTGACCATTACCAATAAGCTTAGAAATGAGTTTGAGAGAACATGTCTTTGTCTTCATTGCGGTTGTTGTAGATAGAAACTTGAAAAGAGAATTGAAGATAGAGACAGCTAACTCAGTGGTCTCGGAGCCTTGTAACTTCTTAAGACCAAGAATAAGCTTGTTGGTCTCTTTCTTGATCTTTCTTCTGAAGGTAAAGTACTCTTTGATTTGAACTTCCATGGATTTGTCTTTTCTCCTAAGTGCAGATTGAAGATTGAGAAGATGCTCTCTAAGTGTGAATATTAGGTTTCTTGCTGTGTCACATGAGTCTAGTAACGTAGCTGACAGGTCAAGAGAGTGTTCAGCTTGAGTTGTTGGAAGAGAATGATTTAGTTGGTGTAAGGAATGGTAAAGCTCAGAAAGGTTAAGTAATGAGATTTGAAGAGATTGAGAATCATATGAGTTTTGGAAGATCTGAAGTTGAGTGAGTGCAGCTTGAAACTTAGTAGAACAAGGATGGATTCTTGATGGTAAACTTATAGATCTAATGGGCATATGAAGATGAGAAAATGCCATGTTTCTTGATTCTAATGAAGAGAAGAAAGAGTAGAGGTTAGGGTATATATAAGAGTTAGGGCATGTGATATTTTACTTGTTAAATATACATTTAATGTTTAGGGTTAAACAAAGCTTTAAATGATTCTAAGAATATGTCGCAACATTATTAATTATCAAACTTATTTTTATTTAAACAAGATTATACATACTTTAATGTTGATTAGAATTTAGGTGAAGGGTTGAATATTCTATCTCATGATTAAACCAATCACGTTTTATTATAAGTTTTTATCTAAAAAGTTTGATTGAGTGGTTCGAGGTTGTCATGAGATTCATGATCAATTGAAAACATTGTAGAGTGATAGGGATAGATTATATGAATTAAGACAATGGTTTTGTCTCCGTTACAGGATCTATACTTATATGATTAAATTTATTTATTTAAAAAATTATCATTGTGGATTGTATGTATATGATTTAACGTAAAATCATGTAATGTACGAGGAAATATTACAAGTGGTACTTTTCAGACAAAAGATACTTGATACATTGAACCTCGTATCACATGACAACGTTGACAGATCCTTCGTTGTCTGAACTAGATCCGTGTCTAATGATTTAAGCCACATATTAAGCCTTCTGCGAATATAGTTAAAACCCTACTTGGACTACTGTCCAATGAGTAGGATTCAAAGTCAACATATATATTTATTAAAATATTATTAAATTAATATTCGAATATTCGAATCTTAGTCCACTAATATTGAAAATATTCATTTACTTTTGTATGGTTTGTCCCCGTTAAATAATATTATGACTATATGATAAAATTGTTTATTTGGGAAAACCAACAATAAATAAAAAAATTCACATATTAAAAACTAGGCCTGTTGATGTAGGCCCATATATTACTGTGTTTTAAAACTCAAGAGAAAACAAGTTCATACAAAATTGGGCCTTAAGAAACACTGTTAAAGCCCATTAGATTAGACTATCGAGGGTCAATTAATTTATTTATATTAGCCTTATTAAATTAATGATTTATAAAAGTAAAAAAAAAAACTAATTACATATACGAATGATTTTTAATTCATTTTTTAACTTATCAAAAAAAATAATTAATCACTTAAATATGGTAAGAATCTACATTACAAAAAAAATGTATAAAAATATTCCTTACAAAAAAAAAAAGAATAATAATGGAATTAAAACTTAAAAAAAAACCAAAAAATAAAATAAAGTAAACTCTCTTACCATTTTTAGTTTCAACTTGCTCATTCACAAATCGTTTAAAACACCTTTGAGAAGATCCAATCCTTCAGCAGAGATACTTCTCCTCTTATGTGACTTAGCTATCTCAATCCTTGGAGGCGGTTCCATCGAGAAACAGACAACAACTACTGTAAGATTATCACATGTATTACGTTCAAGAGCTTCCTTAACCAAAGCTTGACAACATTTCTCAGGATCATTATGTTTCATCAGCTCTCTCCTCACCATTGTCACTGCACATTGACTAGTCATCACATCCCAAAGTCCATCACAACCCATTATAAGAAACTCATCTTCTTCACTCAACTCAACCTCTTCTAGCTCAGGCTCACAGCTCAGAGGACATAAAGATCCTTTAGTTCCCTTTATATGCCAATCTCCTAAAGCTCTAGCTACAGAGAGTTGTCCATTAAGGTAACCATCATAGATAACACCTCCAAGCTTCTCAATACGTAATCTTTCAGAAGTACAGTTTGGTTTATGGTCTTTTGATAACTCAATGGCTTTGCCACGTTTACTAAGAACAGCTCTTGAGTCACCTGCGTTTGCAATAAGCATAGTTTTGTTTAAGATGAGAGCAGTTAGTGCTGTGGTACCAGATGATCTATCAAGAGAAGAAGCATCAGCTAAAGCATGATCTGTCTTTACAAAAGCACTTCTTGTTGCTTTCTTAGTGTTGGTTGGGAAATGTTTATCTTCCATTATAAGTTTCATTATGTTCTTCTTTGTGAATGAAGCTGCATCAATACCTCCATGTCCATCAAACACCTGCAAAACAGAAACAAGTTAGTTTCAAAAACCAGAGCATATGTAAATTCAGATTTCAGAGATTACTCCATAGAAAGCTCCTGTGGATAAAGTAATATGATTTGTAAGATCATCAATACAGATGAATTCATCTTCCATTGATCTCTTAGGTCCTTTATCAGACCAGCTTCCAGATCTGAACACAGGCTGATACATTGAGTTTACTTCTTGTGGAGATTTTTCACTAAACTTCTCATCTCCTTCCTGCAAACAAAGATCATATGAGATCTGATCAAAGAAGATTCACATTTTATATGTTTATGATCATTTGAAAAGAAGAGATGAACCAACGGAATCTGTTAACCAAGCAGTGCTGTTACAATGGCGCATTGAAGAGAGATTCCTCGGAGGCTTGCCAGATGAGTTAAGGTTCGTCATTTTTTCATCCTCTAAAGTGTTAATCATCGGAGAAACTTCCGTCACCGGTGCCATTTCCAGATTCCGATCAAAAAATTTGTTTTTTTTAAATCTTTTAAATATAAAAATAGTAGCTTTTTCTTTCTTCGTTTCTTCCTTCTCCTTATTTTACTCATTAATAAGCTCCCTGGCCGCCACGTGTGCTTTTCTTCTCATTCTAACTCATTATTAAAATTTGAATATTTTATCGTTTTATTTGGTCTCTCCTTTCTTCTTCTTATTAACAGAGCCTCCACCACCACCACCGGAGAGCCTCTAACATACCCCACAGGCATAACCAATGGAGGCTTCTGTTGAAGCAATGAAGCCGTCAATGCTAGCCCCAACTTTATAAACAATACTCTACTCAGGAGTCAGGATCATCATGCATAACACAAAGCATTAGATCATGGAACGTCAGTTTCTATTAAGTCCAAACAAATGACACCTCATGTCCCTAATCAATATTAAGCTTATAAATGAACTGAATCCTGTGGTTGAAAATTGATTCACCGATTTCAGAATCTGTTTTAGACTAAAGTAGAGTTTTTTCATATCTAATGCTTCTTCTTAAGTATATATGTCCACGTCTCTAACTTTTTCTCTTTCGACCACTTTTGGTCTGAGCCATGGTGATGAATGTTACAACCGTTCACCCATTAAATCACCATTTGAAGAGGAAGGGTCACTCGCTGCATTATGAGTATAGTAGAGTGAGGAGATTGGTAGTGACGCAGGCGACAGAAGGATCAAGAAAATCTAAAGAGAGTGAACTGGCTTGGGAGAATCCTAACTCGGATGACTAGAGAAGAAGGTCGTTCTTCTATGTTCCAAAAAGGGTTTGAGATTCCCTTCTATGCTTCTCTATTGACATTGCTGTTGTATGCTTCTTCACTCTACTTTTTTGTCTTTTTAATTGCTAAATATCATAATATCAAAGATGTTATCTTTTTTTGGTTACTGCTGATAAGAAAGCTCAGGAACAAGATAAAAGAGATGGCTTTATTTAAAACTCTTTTATGTCTTCTCAACACTTTGATTAGTGTGAATGTTATCTTTCAAATACTTTGATTATAATGCTGCTTCATTTTCAGTGAACCTTCCTTATGTTCATTTGAAATGTCTACAAATCCAACTTCTTGTGGAAAGACATTACTTGCTTTCATTGTTGGTTGATTGTGCTCGAGCAAAGGCTTATTTGATCTGGTAATATAAACACAAAATCATGTATGTTATAGTTGGTTAATGAGAATTTTAATATACAAATTGAATAAAGAGGTGAAGAAACAAGTACTCTTCAGTGTAACAGGACTAAGTGTCCCAAAATAAAGATCTAATTTGTAACTTTGACCAAAAGAACAAAAAAAGAAATTGAAACTCAAGGTAGTTCAATTTATTACAGATCAAAACAAGAATGAATCTTGTCAGGGAACTTATAAAGATGGATGGGTTTATTTAAAGATTAGCTATTTTCGAGAAGAGATAGATCTCAGCGTCATCGTGGACAAGCCATAAGAAGTCGCTGAAGCTATGGGAGGATCCAGAGACTTCGGAGCTAAAGAACATGTACAATCAAACGTATTCCACACCATCATCGCTGTAACAATCTGGCTTGGTTCAATTCACTTCAACGTCGTTATTGTTCTCTCTTCTCTCATTCTCCTTCCTCCTTCTCTATCTCTTCTGTACAATTCCTCTCTCTCTCTCTCTCTATCTCTCTCTTTGCTTTTTACAGGTCTCAAAATTAAACCTTTTGAAAAAAAAATCCTCTGTTTTTTAGGATCTTGAGTCTTCTCATTCTACTTATCTTCATCCCAATCGATGATCGTAGCAAATACGGTCGTAAGCTCGCTAGGTACTTCTGATCTCTCTTCCTCTATATCTGATCTATATTACTCCCAAATTCATGTTTTTTTTTGTGTTTGACCAGATACATATGTAAGCACGCTGGTAGTTATTTCCCTGTCTCTCTTCATGTTGAGGACTATGAAGCTTTTCAATCAAATCGTGCCTATGGTCTTTGAAAACTTCTTTTTTAACTCCAAAGTATTAAACTTTAAGATGGGTTTATGATAAAACTGAATTTTTAACATGTGGTGATTACAGTGTTTGGTTATGAACCACATTCAGTTCTGCCTCTTGGAGCTATTGCACTTGCTGATCTCACTGGGTTTATGCCTTTTACTAAAATCAAAGTTCTTGCAAGTACTGCTGTGAGTTACTACTTCATGTTGTTTTATCTGTTCTTGTCCTTAGACTCATTATGTTGTAAAATTGGTTGTTAGATTTTCTATACTCCCTTTCTAAGACACTTATGGACATGGTGTGGACTCTCACCTGCTTCTAGGAAGAATTTTACTTCTCTTTTGAGTTCTGGTTATAGTTGTATCCTTGTACCTGGTGGTGTTCAGGAAACACTTCATATGCAACATCATGTTGAGGTAACTTTTATCTTTTCTTCTCAAAGATTTGGATGACATCGGAGATCGGACATGAGATCTTACTAATATGTAAATGATATGAGTCAATCCATTTATTGTCAATTGGTTTTGAGTCGGAAACTCATAACTTAACAGAAACCTATATCTCATTCACATAAGAAGAGTATGGTGTGTTTCTTCTGCAACATTATATTAAGTTGTTCTACATTGAACTGTGTTTTTTCTTATTCTAGACCGTCTTCCTTTCATCGAGAAGAGGATTTATTCGCATAGCTATGGAACAAGGGACACCTCTGGTTCCTGTTTTTTGCTTTGGTCAGGTAGGAATAAAAGAGTTGATCACAAAGTGTTGTCTTGATTCGGATTTTGTACCGTTTCTGATATCAAGTTTTATGTTTGATTGTATTTGTTTCTTCTGTAGTCACATGTGTACAAATGGTGGAAACCAAACTGGAAACTCTACCTAAAACTATCTAGAGCAATCAGGTTTACTCCGATCTGCTTCTGGGGAGTTTATGGGTAAGTGTAAAGCTTTATCGGATTAGTTCCTTCATTGCCTATAAACCATTCTTGTTTGTTTTGTAGAACTCCATTACCATATAGGTGCCCTATGCATGTTGTGGTTGGTAAACCAATAGAAGTTATAAAAACTCTGCAGCCTACTGATGAAGAGGTTTGTAGTCTTCATGTATATTGTTTCATAGCTTCTTGTTAGCATCAAAACAAAGATGGAATTGTTGATAGTAGACATTACTCTGATACTTGTGAGCTGAGTATTTAATGACTTGGAGATGTTTTTGTGTATCTCTCTCAGGTAGCTAAGTTACATGGCCAGTTTGTGGAAGCTCTTAAGGATCTGTTTGAAAAACACAAGGCTCAAGCTGGCTATTCTGATCTTCAATTGAATATTCTTTGAACAAAAACTCCTGTGAAATTTTGACTTTATCATTTGTTTTTATGGCTGAGATTTTATTTATAAGGCCCAATAACATTTATATAATTCCAAAGTTTCTTTAATCAAGATTATGATCTGTATAGCTCAAATAAGACCTTTCATTTACACGAGATATATACTTTTATGTATATTTTGGTCACCCATTAAAACTTTATGTTTTTCTCCTTTTTTTAAGACACATCTCAATCCTAAATATCTATCTACATCTATCAATATAAGCAGTGTTCTAAAAATCGGACAACTTGGGAAATAATCGGCCGAGAAATCGTTAGACTGTTAGTAAGCGCCGTGATTTCACTCATTTCGGCGATTCAATTCAGGGATTTGGATTATGCGTTATCGGAGTATATCGGGCAAATCGAGAAAAATCAGAGTAAATCTGAGAAAATAAAAAATCGGACAAGTTTTATAAAATCGGTAATATATATAAATATAGTGTAATTTTGTAAAAAAATTTGCTCATGTAAATCCTAAACTAGACAAAAAAGGTTATTAAGTTCTTCACTTTCTTACTACAATTTAATTTTCTTATTTTATATAGACATTTATACTAAATTATAATTTCCTTTTTAATATATTTTTAGTTTTTTTTTTTACATTTTAGTTTTATTTATTAAAAGTTCTAAAAAAAAAATCATTTTTACATAAAATACAAAATATTTAATAGAACTCCTAAACCCCGGCTAAACTCCAACTAATCTTTTTAAGCACTAGTTTCCTAGTGAACGCCTACATACCATCTAGCGAATTTTTAAACATTGAATATATAAGTATATAAATAATACAATTGTTAACCACTGTTAAATACCTTTACTATACAATGTTAATTGTTTAAATGTAACAGGTGGAGAAGTTTGCTAAAACTAATAGTTATATTTCAATAACAATTAATCAAAATATAAAATTAGTTTAACAAATAAAATATTCAGATAATTTAATACTTGTAAGTGATTAGAAAAAAATTAATTAAATTTTAATAATTTTTTATTTTTTCTGTAATTAAAAAAATTATATTATCTAAAACAAATTTCTGATTATTTACAAATATAAATCCGGCAAATTAAATATATTCAACATTGAAAATAGTTCAACTCTTATACACCGGAAATTTAATTCAAAAGAATATATCATAAATAGTTAGTTAGATTAAAAAAAACCCTAGCCGTCAGAGATCCATGGCGATTCTGAGGAGATCTCATGCGTGAGTTCCGTGCAGCGGCGTCCCCAGTTCTCCGATCCCTTGTTCTCGCCCTCAGAGACACGTACAATCACTCTGCTTATTATTTGGGTGTAGTTTATTGTTATGCTTCTTAGTGAATCACCGGACGACACTTCAAGCTTGAAGACAACGGTAAGACTGCTAGCATCTAGATTGAAAATCTCCTTCGCTCTTAAATTGATGTTTATCTGAACATGATGAAAGAGTTGGGTTTCAGAATCTATTGGAGAGCGACGCTGTAAATCGAATAATCTCAAGGCGTTGCACTCAACTAAACCTGAATTTTTTTTTGTTGCAGTGAAAAAATTTGTTACACCAAATCGGTCCTTAACTTGGGTTCCTTGAAAACCTAAATATCACATCTTAGTTGTCGATTCGTGATTCTCGATTGTTTCCAGACACTAAATCAGATTCAATTTTGGGGGTAGTTTATACGAACTGGTTCGTGGTTTGATCAATCGATTTCTCTTTGTATCAATCGATTTTTTCTTTCCATGGCGGAGGATCTCAATGATTGGTCTGTAACGGAAGAAGAGAGTTCGTCCTCATTCTCACCGATTCCACGGGTAAGGTCGAATCAGCCTGAGTTTTGGTTGAAATTGGAGGAAGCCACCCATGAAATTTTAGAGCATGTTCATCCAACACTTCTATCCGATCATCGAAGAAGAGATGTGATTGATTATATTCAAAGACTAATCAAAATGACGCTTGGATGCGAGGTAAGATTATTCATAATCATTCTATTTTCAATGTTGTTTGCATTAACATCAGGAAAATAAACTTAGACGTTGTTTAAAGCTTAGAACTGATTGAATCGACAATATTTTACTCATTTTGTTTAGTTATCTAGATTCTGGCTTAACCCTTTTGATGCTTCTGTCTGAATATTTTATGTCTTATTATTTTCAGTTTGATGACTTTCTTTGTTAAATATTTTAAACTCATCAACTTGCTGTGCTTATTACCTATATGTGTCTTTCAGGTTCTTTCTTTTGGATCGGTTCCATTGAAAACGTATCTTCCTGATGGAGACATTGATCTCACAGCTTTTGGTGGACTGTGTCACGAGGAAGAACTAGCTCCCAAAGTTTTCTCTGTACTTGAAAGGGAAGAATATAATGGGGCTGCCCCATTTGTGGTTAAGGATGTGCAGTTAATACGAGCTGAGGTTTGTTTATTCAATCTTTGTGTTATTCAATTCCAGAAGTTGCTTTCTGCCATAAGGTGTTTATGCATGTCTATCAAGTTGTTTGCTATCTCCTTAAGCATTGGAACTTTCTTTTCTTTTTTTGCAGGTTAAGCTTGTTAAGTGTCTGGTGCAAAACATCGTGGTTGATATCTCTTTCAATCAGTTTGGTGGGATTTGTACTCTGTGCTTTCTTGAGAAGGTAAACTTGTCTTCTTCACTATGTCAAACAAATTTACCTTAACTTTTTTAAAGTTAAATACAGTTTATATGTTTGGTATAAGTACAACAGAACTTGAATGTCGTTAATCTGTCATAATGACATTGTTTTTACCCAATTGCGTGATGCTTTTTCTGGTAACTCAATAGGTTTTCTCAAATATTTCAAATTTTTTGTGATAACAAATGCATGCAATTGAGGTACATTTGTCTAGAACAATATTCTTATCAGGAATTTTCTGAGGATGATGTAGAAGATAAAGATTTTCTTCTAGAAATTTGAATTTGATGATTTGATTACACAGATCGACCATCTCATTGGAAAGGACCATCTCTTCAAGCGAAGTATAATATTAATTAAAGCGTGGTGCTACTATGAGAGCCGTATTCTCGGGGCTCTCCATGGGTTGATATCAACATATGCTTTGGAGACGTTGGTCTTATATATCTTCCATCTCTTCCATTCATCACTGAATGGTCCACTAGCAGTAAGAGTCTTCAGAAATTTTGAGAGATTCTTCATGGTTTAGTTTCATCTTTATTTGCCTACCATTTTATTATAGGTTCTATACAAATTCTTGGACTACTTCAGCAAGTTTGACTGGGATAACTATTGTGTTAGCCTGAATGGGCCTGTATGCCTTTCCAGTCTACCAGAAATTGTTGGTAAGTAAGCATCTCCATTTTATATATGTATTATTGAGTTCTTTATGCGATTTCAATTTCTTTCTTTAATTTCTGTAGTTGAGACTCCAGAAAATGGTGGGGAAGATCTTTTGTTTACCAGTAAGTTCCTCAAGGAATGTATGGAGTTATACTCTGTACCAACACGAGAATTTGAGACAAATCCACGTGTTTTTCCATCGAAGTATCTTAATATAATTGATCCGCTTAAAGAAAATAACAATCTTGGCCGCAGTGTGAGCAAAGGTGGGATTCTTTTATTTTCTCCAACCATTGCAATGTTTTTATTGTCCTACTGGCATTCCTCTCCTTATGGCTTTAGATGTTTGAGCTGAGCTTCTGACCCATCCTTGTCCAGAGTTGTAACGTTTTATAATCTTTGTGGTAGTTTTTCTTGACACCGTTTAGACTAGGGTATGTAGATTTTAAGTGGAGGCTGACCTTATGATTGTGATGTTCTAGCTTGTATAAACATGAGATAAGTTTTCTGGTAGTTCCCAGGGGTTTAATGGTCTAAATGACTTTCTTTGTTGATAATATTTTTTACTCTCTCACACAGGTAATTTTTATCGGATACGAAGTGCATTTACATATGGTGCTCGGAAACTTGGGCAAATAATTTTGCATTCAGAAGAAGATGTTAGTTTTGAGCTTCGTAAGTTCTTCTCTAATATGCTACACAGGCATGGGAGTAGCCAGAGGCCTGATGTCCTTGATGCTGTTCCATTTGTAAGGTACAATGCCATTTCGCCACCTCAAATTGCCAACCATTTCCAAGAAAGTCAAGTGGTTTTCGAATCAGAATCTTCCAATTCATCTGGTGCTGCTGTAAATGGTAGACATGACCAAGAAGACTCATCGCATGAAGAAGTCAGTATATCGAGTACAACTAGGAATGATTTAAGTGGGTCACCTGGTGAAACAACCCCATTGGTTTCCGAGGTAAGATTTGCAGGAGATGCAAACGACTTGGCTACTTTGCGGATCCAAAAGCTTGAAATTTCCGATGATTCCAGAAGTGTTAAAGATATACATAGTAATGGGCATGTTGGTCATGAAGACCTGTCGTTTACAGGTTCAGGACACCAATTGAACCTGCCAACTTGGCCACAAGAGGGCATGCAGCTCTCTGGCAATCCGAATTTGCTGTCTGACCTCACAGGGGATTACGACAGTCAGCATAACAGTTTGAGATATGGGCGGTGGTGGTTTGAGTATGCCCAAAATGGTGCTCTGCCTCCACTATCTCCTCATGGGTTGGTTCAGCTTCCAAACAACAATTCATGGGAAGTTATTAGGCATAATCTGCCATTTAGGCGGAATGGGCCCAGTCCAGTAAACGCCACAAGACATGTTTTCTTTCATGTGAATCCTCAGATTGGTTTTGGTATTGAGGAATTACCTAAGCCACGAGGAACTGGAACTTACTTCCCCAATGCGGTATTTGCCTCTTTTACTTCTCTTACAGACACTCCGTAAGAATGTGCCAAGCTTCTAACACCTCATCTATGCAGAACCATTACAGGGATGGTGGACCTTACTCTCCAAGAGGAAGAAACTCACACCAAACTAGGTCTCCTCGTAATAGTGGAAGAAACATGTCACATTCCCACTCAGAATTGAATTTCTCTGACAGAAACACCCGTCAGAGACAGGAACAACTTCATTATCCCAACCGAACAAATGGTTCATCTGATATGAGTCAAACTGATTCACTTGAAAGCTTTCCTGATACCAATGGCTCTTCAAATCATGACATTGCTCAAGATGTTAGTTCAACAGAGCATCCTCTGCAAAGAGATCACATTGGAGGTCATCGTAATCGATCACCACGACCAAAATCTACAAGTTCGACCACAAAGGAAGATGGGTACTGGAACCACACATTGTCTTCATTGAATATATTATTACGATTGATCATCAAAGCAACAATCTAATTCATTGTAGAATGTACATGTAGGGTAGCAATGCCTGTGCAGTTATACCATTTGACGGATGATCAAGAGTTCCCTCCTTTGTAGCTCTGATCTGATCACACAAAGACCGTTATAGGAACAAGTATAGGCTTTGATAACTTGGTTTGTCTCCTTTTAGTTCTTTGTTTTTTGTATTTTATCTCCACTGCTATAGAATTATTTATCTATGGGGGTGTATTTTACTGATGATTCGGTATTGTACTTTGTAATATTTTTTGGTTAACTAGTTGAATCCCAAAGACTGGTTTGGTTATGTAAAAAACAAACCCACTAAAACTCAAAAATAAAAATAAAAACAGAGCCAAAATAGCATAATCTATTCACAAGTCTATACTAACGATGCATCTATTATCAAAAGCTTTATAGATAACAAACCAAATATTACATTGACGTCATTCATGTTTTTAAGTTTTGTATAAGAAAAAAAAATACATTATATTTTACACTCCATCGTTGTAACTTGTAATATCAAATACACAAATCCAAAATTCTAATTAAAAAAAAAATAGTAGAAACGAACCGATCTCCTTTGGATGGAGTCGGTTTAGAAAGGTATTAAGTAGTGTACCGGGTTTTAATTTTAAGTCTCTTCTCTCTCTAACGTCCTTTAGGATTCATGATCTGAGAAAACACAGCACTTGGAGTGAGTCCATCTGAATCTTCACTTGCCAAACTCCGACCACCAATGCTCATGTCTATTCCACTGCTCCTTGAGTCTGTCACATTCCCTTCATACACATCTGAACTCTTGTCGTTCTTTCCTTTACAGTTTCCATCATCCATATCCATGTCAACACACACTCCTTTCCCACTCTCTTCTGCGCTTTCTTGAAGCTGCAACGCGAATTCTAAGTTCCACAGAACATCTCCCATTGATGGTCTCTCAATGCCCTGATCTAGTACACACTTCATTGCGGTTTCAGCAAACTTTTTGAAGCATTCCGGTGTGATTTTGCCCTTAAGATATGGATCAACGATTTGATCAAGCATGCCTTTCTTGTAACAGTATGGTGCCCATTCAGCTAAGCTCACTTGTTCCTTTGCCAGAGTTGGGTTCAAGGCTGGTCGTGCACATAGTGCTTCGAATAGAACAACTCCAAAGGAGTAGACATCTGATTTCTCAGTTAGTTGTTGCCGTCTGAAATACTCTGGGTCAAGATAACCGAAACTTCCTTTCACGACTGTGCTTACGTGTGTGTGGTCTAGTGTAGGACCAGTCTTTGACAGTCCAAAATCAGAGACCTTGGCCACCCACTTCTCATCTAATAGAATGTTTGTTGTCTTCACGTCTCTGTGGATGATCGTGTGTTTTGCACCTGTGTGTAGATAATGTAAGCCTCGAGCTGCTCCAATGCAAATCTCAAGACGTTGCTTCCATGAAAGAGGAGAATTTTGGGTTTTGTAGAGATGCTCACGCATTGTCCCATGAGCTATGTAATCATACACTAGGATCATTTCACAGTTCTCTTCACAGTATCCAATCAACGACACAAGATGACGGTGTCTAAGCTTTGACAGCATCTCAATCTCAGTCTGGAACTCGTGTACACCTTGCTCAGACATTGGGTTGCCTCGCTTGATGGCTACCTTTGTAGTTCCACCATCAATCTCTCCTCTGTAAACCTTGCCGAAACCTCCAACACCAAGCACCCGGGACTCATCAAAGTTTTTGGTGGCAGCTTTGATCTCAGCAAAGGAGAAGTGACGGCATAGATTTGATGGAAGTGATGAGGTATAACTTCCTGTTGTGTTTGTCTTTGCCGAGCCAGCAGAATGTGAGTTTCCATAAAGAGAAAGTGGAAGCCATCCTGATGTTGCATCACTTGCAGGCTGGTAATCACCACGCTTTCGTCTGCGGTAAGCAACCAAAACACATAAACCAATGATAAGGGCCAGAACAACCGCACCACTGGCTGCGCCTGCAACAACAGCTGTATTGTTCTGTGATTTACCAGTACGTGGACGTAGGACTTTAGATGGATCTGCAGTCACCTTTGGACCAGGTATAGGATTGGGACCTGCCAGATTACCATCCGAGGTATTCACCTTGAATATTTCTACTCCATTAAGAATAGAATCATAATATTCAGGCTTGTTAATTTGATTTGGATGAAGAGCAAGCCACAAATCTTGTTGTCCTTTTCCCTCTGGAGGATTCACAATGTAATCCTTGTGAAACACAATCCCGTTTCCTTGATTTCCCGTCCAGGCAATCACATCAGCTTCAGGTTCAGCTGTTAGATTGTTGAGGTAGATTGTAAACACTCGTTGGTTGATCTTGGTAATCACTGGAGAAACCTCACAGAAATGAAGCCTGACGAGGTAACTAAACCCAGCGTCAATGCTGAAAACCCAGGTCAGGTTGTAGTTAAGATTGATTTGAGCTGTTGGACCCATTGATCGAGCAGTCGAATAAACATCCTTTGGAGCAACATATGTAGGTGTACCATCAGGATACTGAATGGTCATATTAGGATCAGCAGTCTCTGGAATTCCAAGTCCTGCAGCAAAAATATAAGGCTGATCATCATACCAAGATCTGTACAAACCCGTATCAGCAGAAGGCGAGATATCATTCCCTCCAACATTAAGCCTATAAACATTCTCAAGTGCAGTACTGTTATCAATAGTGAAAGCACCAGAAGATCCAACCATAGTCAAAGTCCCATCAGTGCTACTGTAAATATCAGGCATTGAAGTCACCTCAATCCCATTAACAAACGCATAAGCATTAGAAGGAGTTGATTCAGGTGTGAAAGTCATATTCAATGATCCACCTTCAACATTAACAATAAACTCCTTAACAATGACAGCGTAAGTCAACGCCTCAGCCGTTTGAGAAGCACTAAAGTTGTTGAGTAGAGTGTAAGGACCAAAGGAAACAGAGAAGAGAGCGTTTGTTGCATTGAGTCCATCGTATGTATTAGGATAAAAGTAAAGACGCACAAACTTACGACCAGCTGCTACAGGAAAAGAATAAGTGAACGGCGATCGGAAAACTCTAGCCGTCATGTAAGGAACTTGAGGAACAGAAGGATCTTGAGTTAAAGCCGGTGAGGTTTTTGAATCTCCTGAAGAAGATAAGAACTTGGATTTGACATCTGGAATCCAAGTTCTATTATCTGTGTCAACGAGATCAGAAGCACCACCACAGTTCAAGAGAATTTTCTCGGTTGGAGAGTAATCAGCAGCTGAGATTAGATGAATTACTGATAAGAGAATAAGAAGAAGAGAGACACGAAATCGTCTCTCCGTGATGATCTTCATCGATCAGATCAAATCAGCTTCTCCGATCTACCAATCTATGGAACTGCAAAACACATCAAAAAAAAAAAACTTCACAGATCTAGCTAGAATTTTCCACTTGAACAAATATTATAAACCAGGAACAGATAATTACAGAAACTGAAGTTGAATTTGAGTGAAGAAGATAACATACCTTAAGAATCGGTGAAGAAGATGAAGAACCCTAACCGATGAAATCGGAAAGATTTGTGAGAAGACAGAGATTGAGATATTTAGGGGTAAGTGAGAAAACAATAAATGAAGAATTAATTATTTTCTATAAATGAAGAATTAAAGTGGAGGTTAGTTTAGTAAAACGGACAGAGCATTGTTGCCTCCCTCTACGCGTTAATATTATTTTAAATTAAATTTTAATTTTTAGAGGCTAATTGAAGCCGGCTTGATAGTGATTTAAGTGACGATAATACCCTTGTGATAATTAACAGCTGTGGCCCGACCATTTGAAGGATAATGATGATGTGGCATTAGATGACAGTTCATTAAGTGCGTATTAAAAGAAATAGAATTGAAACGCGTAATTTTTGCGGTGAGAGTCCACGTGGAAGGTGGGGTCCATTTTGTTAATAACTCATTTTATTTAATAATGGGCTTTTTTATTCCTTTTTGTTCCGGTTTATTTCATATGGGCCTTAAATAAAAGTGGGCCTCTTTTAAACCGCCAACTTTAACTCAAATACAGAAACAAATGAACTCGTAACCTTGTTTGTCTTATTTTCCCGACACTCACACACTTGTCGGCTGTCCGGTGTGGTCTGAGCTAGGCGGTTTAATGACTGGACTATCACACAGCAAACTGATCGCAACGGACCACTGTTGGTTAATCACACATCGTGGTACTCGTTACTGTCCCACACTGGATGTTTGACTCTACCTTGAGCTGTCATGTATACTGTAAGAAGGAGAAGGCATGTGATGATCTTTGATGCAAACGTTGTTTTATTGATTTTATTTTGTTGAGGTCGGTGCGGGTCTCATGAACGTGCATGCGTATCCGTGAATCATGCGTAGTTTCATATACATGCAAAAGAAGACTATTTTTATTATTACACATGTTCCAATGTACGTTGCTTTCCGGATCTTAACTTAGTTGAGTTTCAAGTAGATACAACATAGTATTATATATCTTGTCTAATTATATATTATAATACATATATTAAATATTAATTTCATATATCTTTAGAGGAGTACATAACACAGACGACCAATTAAAATGGACCATCATATATGATTAAAGAACACATAGTCTAAACACACAACAATAACTAAAATGTAAAACCCTTTTTATAAAGTGCAATAACAAAGTAGGATACGATACACTTTTATAGTGACATCTTATTTTATTTTTAATACTCTCTTATATGAAAAACTCTTCAACGTCTATATATATCCCCTCCTGTTTACTTCACACTGCATAACCAACCAAAATACATTAAATCATATGGTTAATAAAACTCTAGAAACCCTAAGTAAGATAAAAGAAATATATAGAATGATATAATAATATTACTTGTTACAGTTGGTTTTAGCACTGATAGGGTAAGAGATCCTAACACGACAAGCACTAGGGAGACCAGCAGCACGACCTTGGTTAAGTCTAGAACCCAAAGCTTTAGCTGCTCCTTGGATACAACGACAAGCTTGTTGACGATCAAGTGTTGTTCGAGCCATGTTGTTAAGTCTCTGAACACCAAAGCAACATCCTTGAGGAATGAAACCACCTCGGGTCAGGTAGTTAAAGCATTGACCCAAGTTGCTAGTGACTGCACCACATGTGATTGCTGCCTCAGATGTCATTGGAGTGGTCACTAACATGCACACAATCACCAACGTTGATAACTTCAAAACTCCCTCCATGATCTTAAACTTTGTTTCTCTTTTAAGTAATGGGTTTTGGATTATGAAGAATGGTAATGGTGGTTGGGTTTATATAAGAGTGGAGATGCCATGAGAGTGAAGGTTAGGTGGTAGTTGGGTTTCATTTAATACTCACCGTTTTGTTAAATACTATGATTATGTTATATTAAAAGTTATAGTTTATTATATTAATTATACACATATTTTATTCTAAATGACCAATCATTGCTCTACATATGTCCAACTTAACGATGCTTCAACGTTGGCGGTGATAGAAAATTAGGGCAATGAAACAGAGTCAGCGCTTGTCTTAAAAGTTTTGTCTTGGATCCCTCAAATTACAGTATAAGCAATTTAAGATAGGCTACAATAATTAGGACCAGACAAAATAACCAATCCGAAATATCTGATCCGAATTTGATCCTAAAAACACTATCCGAATCCGAATCTGAATCCGGAAAATTATTTCATTGGGTGGTAGACTTCTAAACCTGAAAACCCGTATCCAAATCCGAATTAGTCGGTTAAAATCTGAAATCTAATTATATATATAAATAATTAAATTATTCTAAAGTTTTTAGTTATATTTGTAAAATTTTAGTTAATATTTTTAAAATTTAATAATTTTTTTTTTCAATATTTCTTCACCCGAAACCGATATGTACCCGAATCCGAACTGAACCAGACAAAATTATTATATTGGGTACTAGACTCTTAAACCCGATATGTTTACCCGAATACGATCCGTTTACCCGAATGCCCAACCCTAGACTACATCAAACCGTATAGGCTAATTGTATATATTAAGTTCACTAAATCGTATAACAAAAAAAAATTATGATTTGAAGAATATATATGTAAATGTCATTGAAAATTTGATATTTGTGATCAGCTCTTAGTCTCTTACCAATGAGAATGTAAGAGCTGATCACAAGTAATCACAACATGAGAACATATATGGCTATGGGCTTATTAATTATTTAGCAAGAAGAAGAAAAGGACTACGTTACTATTGGGCCACAAACAAAAGCCCAACTTCTTTGTTGTATAATTAAACAATTTCGGAACTGTTTAAACTGAAAATGAAAATAGTTCAACTCTTATACAAATATCGGAAATTAAATTCAAAAGAATCGATCATAAATTAAATTAAATAATTAGATTAAAAAACCCTAGCCGTCAGAGATCCATGGCGATGCCCCGATTCTGAGGAGATCTCATGCGTGAGTTCCGTGCAGCGGCGGTGTACCTCTTTTTCTGGTTGCAGTGAACAAATTTGTCCTCGGTTTTTGGTTGCAGTGAAAAAAAGAGAATAAGAACATCAACGCACCAAATCGATCCTCAACTTGGGATCCTTGAAAACCTTCGTGATTCTGTTCTACTTGATTATTTCC
This sequence comes from Leavenworthia alabamica, assembly GCA_000411055.1. Classification (NCBI taxonomy): domain Eukaryota; kingdom Viridiplantae; phylum Streptophyta; class Magnoliopsida; order Brassicales; family Brassicaceae; genus Leavenworthia; species Leavenworthia alabamica. Next base: position 54,777 of record KE156472.1, read on the forward strand.
AGACTCTAAATCAGATTCAATTTTGGGTGGAGTTAACACAAACGGGTTCGTCTTTTGATCAATCGATTGCTCTTTGTATCAATCGATTTTTTTGTTTTGTTTTCATCTTTCATGGCGGCGGATCGGTCTGTAACGGAAGAAGAGAGTTCGTCCTCATTCTCACCGTTTCCACGTTCACGGTCGAATCAGCCTGAGTTTTTGTTGAAATTGGAGGAAGCCACCCGTGAAATTTTAGAGCATGTTCATCCAACACTTTTATCCGATCATCGAAGAAGAGATGTGATTGATTATATTCAAAGACTAATCAAAATGACACTTGGATGCGAGGTAAGATTATTCATAATCATTCTGTTTTCAATGTTGTTTGCATTAACAGCAGGAAAATAAAATTAGACGTTGTTTAAAGGTTAGGACTTGATTGATTCGACATATTTTAATGTATTTTAGTGAGTTCTCTAGATTCTGAATTATCCACAGTTTGATGACTTTCATTGTTATATGTTTTAAGCTCATCAACTTGCTCTGCTTATTACGTGTATGTATCTTTCAGGTTCATTCTTTTGGATCGGTTCCACTGAAAACGTATCTTCCTGATGGGGACATTGATCTCACAGCTTTTGGTGGACTGTGTCACGAGGAAGAACTTGCGGCCAAAGTTTTCTCTGTACTTGAAAGGGAAGAGTATAATGGGGTTGCCCCATTTGTGGTTAAGGATGTGCAGTTAATACGAGCTGAGGTTTGTGTTATTCTATCTTTGTGTTATTCAAATCCAGAAATTGCCTCCTGCCATGTGTTGTCCAAGTATGTATAAGGTTTTTATGCATGTTTATCAAGTTGTTTGTTATCTCCTTAAGCACTGGAACTTTATTTTCTTTTTTTGCAGGTTAAGCTTGTTAAGTGTTTGGTGCAAAACGTTGTGGTTGATATCTCTTTCAATCAGATTGGTGGGATTTGTACTCTGTGCTTTCTTGAGAAGGTAATGTTGTGTTCTTCAGTATGCACGTGATATGTCATATAAGTACAACTGAACTTGAATGTCGTTAACTTGTCATAATGACATTGTTTTTACCCAATTGCATGATGCTTTTTTTTTTTCTGGTAATTCAATAGTTTTTCTCGAATATTTCAAATTGCAATTATTTGTTTGAGATACATTTGTCTAGAACAATATTCCTATCAGGAGTTTTTGGAGGATGATGTAGAAGATAAAGATTTGCTTCTAGAAATTTGACTTTGATGATTTGATTACACAGATCGACAATCTCATTGGAAAGGACCATCTCTTCAAGCGAAGTATAATATTAATTAAAGCTTGGTGCTATTATGAAAGCCGTATTCTCGGGGCTTTACATGGGTTGATATCCACATATGCTTTGGAGACGTTGGTCTTATATATCTTCCATCTCTTTCATTCATCACTGAATGGTCCACTAGCAGTAAGAGTCTTCAGAAATTTTGAGGGATTCTTCATGGTTTAGTTTCATCTTGATTTGCCTTCCATTTTATGATAGGTTCTATACAAATTCTTGGATTACTTCAGCAAGTTTGACTGGGATAATTATTGTGTTAGCCTGAATGGTCCTGTATGCCTTTCCACTCTACCAGAAATTGTTGGTAAGTAAGCATCTCCATTTAATATATGTAAAATTGAATTCTTTATGCTGTTTCAATATCCACAATTTATTTCTTTAATTTCTGTAGTTGAGACTCCAGAAAATGGAAGGGAAGATCTTTTGTTGACCAGTATATTCTTCAAGGAATGTATGGAGTTGTACTCTGTACCAACACGAGAATCTGAGACAAATCCACGTGTTTTCCCATCAAAATATCTTAATATAATTGATCCGCTTAAAGAAAATAACAATCTTGGCCGCAGTGTGAGCAAAGGTGGTATGCTTTTATTTTCTCCTAGCATTGCAACGTTTTTTATTGTTCTACTGCTATCCACTCCTTTTGGCTTTAGATGTTCGAGTAGTGCTTCTGACCCGTTCTTGTCCAGAGTTTTAAACGTTTTATTATCTTTGTCGTGATTTTTCTTGAACCTTTTAGACTAGGGTATGTAGATTTAAAGTGGAGTCTAAACTTATGATTGTGATGTTCTAGCTTGTATAAACATGAGATAAGTTTTCTGGTAATTCCCATGGGTTTAATGACTTTCTTTGTTGATAATATTTTCTACTATCTCTGTCACAGGTAACTTTTATCGGATACGAAGTGCATTCACATATGGTGCTCAGAAACTTGGGCAAATCATTTTGCATTCAGAAGAAGATGGTAGTTTTGAGCTTCGTAAGTTCTTCTCTAATATGCTACACAGGCATGGGAGTAGCCAGAGGCCTGATGTCCTTGATGCTGTTCCATTTGTAAGGTACAATGCCATTTCGCCACCTCTAATTGCCAACCACCATTTCCAAGAAAGTCAAGTGGTTTTCGAAGCAGAATCTTCCAATTCATCTGGTGCTGCTGTAAATGGAGACTCGTCGCATGAAGAAGTCAGTATATCTAGTACAAGTGGGCATAATTTAAGTGGATCACCTGGTGAAACAACCCCATCGGTTTCAGAGGTACGATTTGCAGGAGATGCAAACGACTTGGCTACTTTGAGGATTTCCGATTATTCCAGACGAGTTAAAGATAGACATAGTAATGAGAAAGAGAATGGACATGTTGGTCATGAAGACCTGTCGTTAACAGGTTCAGTACACCAATTGAACCTGCCAACTTGGCCACAGGAGGGCATGCAGCTCTCTAGCAGTCCGAGTTTGCTGTCTGATCTCACAGGGGATTACGACAGTCAGCATAACAGTTTGAGATATGGGCGGTGGTGGTTTGAGTGTGTCCAAAACGGTCCTCTGCCTCCTCATGGATTGGCTCAGCTTCCAAACAACAATTCATGGGAAGTTATTAGGCATAATCTGCCATTCAGGCGAAATGGGCCCACTCCCACAAGACATGTTTTCTTTCATGTGAATCCTCAGATTGGTTTTGGTATTGAGGAATTACCTAAGCCACGAGGAACTGGAACTTACTTCCCCAATGCGGTATACATATACGCATTTGCCTCTTTTAAGAATCTGACCTTTAAATCGCCAAGCTTCTAACACCTCTTGTATGCAGAACCATTACAGGGATGTTGGACCTTACTCTCCAAGAGGAAGAAACTCACACCAAACTAGGTCGTCTCGTAATAGTGGAAGAAACATGTCACATTCCCAGTCAGAATTGAGTTCCCCTGACAGAAACACTCGTCAGAGACAAGAACAGCTTCATTATCCCAACCAAACAAATGGTTCTTGTGATACGAGTCAAACTGATTCACTTGAAAGCTTTCCTGATACCAATGGTTCTTCAAGTCATGAGATTGCTCAAGATAGTTCAACAGAGTCTCCTCTACCACAAGAACTAGTCTCCACTCAGCAAAGAGATCGCATTGGAGGTCATCGTAATCGATCACCACGCCCAAGATCTACACGTTCAACCACAAAGGAAGATGGGGTAGTGAAAATCAAATGATCATCAATTGTGAATCAGAACCGTGAAAATAGTTTTTTTTCTTTCAAATTCAGAATTGTCTAAAAGCTTTTTATTTATTTATCTTGTTCGTTGTTAATTTCAATAATTTTCTCGAGAAAATGGAGTGGAAAATCAACGAACACTTTTATCCGATCAGGTGCAACCACATAAACGTCGTCGTTTAGTCAATCACAGAGTGGATCAGTATGGATGCTTCCTCTGCCGTTGGAGCTTCATCTTCTACTTTCCCAGAATACAAAAAATAAAATAAAAAAATAGTCAATATAAAATCAGTTTTTAAAACTCCAAAATTCTGGGAATAATATAATACATTAGATTTAATCATTTAATATATATATGTCCACATATTAACTCATTTTTTTGCTTCTTAGGACCGAGTTCCATCAAATGATCCAACTAAAGCCAAGACCACCATAACACCACAACACAAACTTATTCATTAAAATGTATAATCCCTGTTTATGAAAAAATTAAAAGTACCTGGCAGATGAGAGATAATCTTCTTTAAGATTCCAGTATCTGAGCTTTTCTTTTCTTTCTCATCTTCATCTCCACTTCCATCTACTATTGTTGTTGTTGCACCTATAAAGTTAGATATCATATTGTTCAAGATCCCATTATTAGTTCCTTTGTTTTTTTCTAAGACTTCACTTGGACACGAGAGCTTCTCTGTTTCTGGAACAACCTCTTCTTCCATATTGCTTACCTTTTCTGGACGGTTTCACAAGACGGTGGTGCCATTTTAAAGTAGTCAAAGTAAGTTGTTTATTCAGCAAAAGCTAATTATCAATTATAATTTATGTTGTATTTTTATCAGTGCATAAATAGACGTGTAATTAATAACTAATTATAAAAAAAGTGGGAGAATATTTTATTATTATATATAAAGACGAGAGACATAAAACTAGAATAAAGTGTAAGTGAGTAGTAATATGAAAATCTTTAAAGACACGACACGTTAACATGCGGTCATGTGGTTCTTACACGTAACTCGTTGCATGTTGTTTACCCATACATATCGTTACACGTGTCCACTAAAGGTTAAAGCATATCATATTTTATGTCTTTTGTTTACATTAAGAATCAATTCAAAAAACATTTTTAAAAAAAGTACAAATACAATTACATAATTTCATTTAAAAGAAAAATAAAAAAGAAACAAGTCCAATTTCACCAGAGGTAACTTCTTCTTCGTGGTTTTAAAAACGTATTTTAAAAAAAAAATCTGTAGCAGCAAGAAACACTCACTACACTACTTAAATAAGTATCTTCACTTCATCACCAATAACCAAAAATTAACAATATATATATTTACATGACTATGCTTTGCTTCTTTCCCCGGTTCACTTAAACCGGACCTTGTTGATTTGCTCACCATACCCAAAATTGATTTAAGTTCTTTTGTTTTCTACTTTTGATCATTTGGTTCACGAGCTTTTTGGTAAAGATCAAGTGTATCTGCATGACCTGGATCAATACATAAAGCTGCTTCACAATCTTTAATTGCTGCTACTCCTTCTCCCATAGAATCATAAAATGCTGCTCGTAAATGTAACAGCTGAAGATCTGGTTTAAACGATATCGCCTTTGAAAGCTCTTCTATAGCTTCAGTTTCTTTGTGATCATCCATAAGAACTGTGAACAACAACACAAGAGTTCATGTTATAAACAAGAACAGCTTAATAATGACAAGAACTGGCTTTGTGAGTACCGTACCTGCAGCTCTGTATCTGTAAGGATAGGTTCGGAGAGGGTCAAGTTGTGTTGCTAGACCAAGATCGCTTTGTGCCATTTCACGATCACAATACTCAGAACGTTTCTCATATGCTGATGCATTGTTTTGAGCCTTTTCGATTAGCTTTGTCATCTCATCGTAAGCAGCTTTTCGTTGGTTTTTTAGATGATAAACACGAGCAAGACCTTGGTGAGCTCGTGTGTGTTTAATGGTGAGTGCGTTTGTATAGCAATCAGCTGCAAGATCTAGCTTCTCACTATCTACATATACGCTTCCTAAGTTGTTCAAAGCCTGCAAGTAAAATAAAACCAAAACAAAAGTTTATAATACTGAATCATTTCTATGGATATAGTCATATAACATGGGCAATCGGATTAAACGGATCGGGTTATTCTTGGATTATTCGGAAATTATAAAATTCACTAAATAAAAAAGAATTTTTTTTGGATTAATTGGTTTGGATTACGGTTTAATCAGATTGGATCAATGAAAAAAATTCTCGGATTAAACGGATTGGGTTATTCGATAATCGGATTATTCAGAAATTATAAAATTCACCAAATAAACCAAAAAAATCTAAGATTAATCGGATTGGATCCATGAAAAAATATCTCGGATTAAACAGATCGGATTATTTGATAATCGGATTATTTGGAAATTATAAAACTCACCAAATAAACCCAAAAAATCTCGGATTAATAGGTTTAGATCACGGTTTAATCGGATTAATCCATGAAAAAAATTCTCGGATTACTCGGAACAAAAAAATTACTTATTCGTTTATTCTATATAAAATAAATAATTTTAACTCCAAAATCAAAATTTGATCCGAATAATCCGAACAAACCGAATAAACCGAACAAATTGATTAATTTAATCTGATCCGATCCGAAATCCGAATAAAAACCAATCAATTTATTCACTCATTTCTGATTAATCTGACTCCGATCAGAATAATCCGATTTCCCAGAGCTAAATAAAACCATAGAAATGAGGACAATGTTGAGCTCTATACTTACTTGTCCCTTACGAAGACCATCGGAAGGGCACTTAAGCGCTTCTTGAAGGAGCTGAGTAACATAATCTGAGGAATCTGGGTCAAGGTTAGAGTCCGCAAGAGCATAAGCTTTGAGAAAAAACGCTTCGAAAGATCTTTGTATGGTAATAGACTCTTCAGCTTTAGCCAAAGCTTCCTCACGATGGCCTGTATCATACAGTATCCATCCTTCATACACAAGTCTCTCATGCTCCGACTTTGAATGGTTCCGAGCTAGCCTTAGACTACGCATTGCTGCCTTTTGACAATTTAGCCTGTCAATATGCAACAAGAACATGTTAAGACACGTAAAAGACTCTTCCCTGGATCATTTGCTAGCATATGATGCACAAAGAGATATTATACCGTAGCAGAAGAAGAGACTGTCTGAATCGCAAAAGACTCTTCCCTGGATCATTTGCAAGCATATGATGAACCACTGCTAAAGATCCAATATCATCTACAGAAGACCAACGATCATATAGCTGCATCCAACAATCAGCTTGGCTCCATTGCTGAGCCAATGGACGTAGCAGCTCCACCATATGATCACCATTGACTTTCGAATTAAACATCATAAAGTTCGGTTCCAATGTCAGAAGTGCTCGAATATCTTTTAACGCTCCCTCATAATCCTCCATACCTATAGATATCCATGCTCTCATCTCTAAACAATCAGGAGAGGCTTTGAATCCAAGAATCCTGTTTAGTTCCATGATTGCAGCACCAAACTGGTTCTCTTCTACCAATGCCACTGCTCGGAACTTGTAGGGGAATGTCAAAGTTGGGTCTAACTCGGTAGCTATATCCAAATCAAGAAGCTTTTCTTTACCACTACAATACAAAGACCTTTCCTGATGCATCCACCCTGTAGCTTTGTGATCTGAGATAAGCGAATTGATGATCTTATAAGCTGAGTATCTATGATCACGCTTGAACTTAGACCTAGCAACGCCGATGAGGGAATAAAGATGACCAGACTCAGCTGCTGTGTTAAACCATCTCTGAGCATCTTTATATTCTTTCCTCTCTAGCATCACCACACCTAATTGATGATACGCAAGCTGTTTCTCCCAGTTTTCAACCGCACATTCAACCAAACGTTCTAAGAGCATCACAGTTGTGTTAGATTTCATATCATCTTCCATTGAAATCTGACTTAAGAAGAAGTATAATGTAAAAGAAGCATGACCAAGAAAAGCAAGTCTTTCTCGTCCCTCAACGCTGCAAAAGATCTTTATAACATTCGGATTATGCATCGAACTCGGCAATTCCCTAAGAAAAACCTGAAGACAAGCTGCTACAAGAAGATACGCAGACTCTTCTAAACCATACTCAATCAATAACATTGCTTCATCAAGAGAATTAACAAGATGTGCCAAATGTGAATCGCAGGCCGACTTCAATTCATCGCAGCAGAACAGATTTGCTAGCTTGAGAAGCTCTAAGACAACATTAGGAGGGAAATGATCTAACTTATTAGTCCTGCTAAAGATCTCTGCAGCTCTCATCCCTTCAACCGAGATACCATTCTGCGTAAAATTGATCGTAGCTCGTTTCATTTCTCTAAATCCTCCGTATAGCATTGCCTTGAAAGGTCTAGATAAAGACGCGATTTTGTATCTTACACAATGAATCTCTTCATCACCAATACAAAAGGACATGTCAAAGTCTTCATCTTCAGAAGTTGAACATTCAGTAACATCATCAACATTAGATCTAGAAGCTCCAGAGCAAACACATGGATCATAAACGGATTCCGGATCATACCCGGAAACAAGAGTAGCCTTTGGACATTCCAAGTTTCTCCCACAACAATCCATTGAAACTGTTCCTATTAACTGATCCTCTCTTCTCTCAAATCGAAGCCACGATGCTAATACGACTTTAGCATGAACATCAACAGCGTGTTGCCTAGATGACCGGAGACTTCGTCGGAAAAGTTTAGGATCAGATAATCCTCGGAATATAGCACATTGCTCTAAAAAGGCTTTAGATTTCTCAAATGGAGAACAATTCTCGATTCGAAGATAAACTTGAGACATCTTATCAACCAAATCAACAAATTTCAAACAAGGATCGATTTGAGGTTCAAGTAGATCGGTGATAGGGAGACCATAAGGGAGAAGAAACTCAGGTGAAACGACAACGTTTGATTGATTCATAGATGGATAAGTTCGATTTGATTTAGATCGGATTGAATTAACACGAAGATGTTGTAGAAGCTTATCTCCAACACCACCTCCGCCACCGCTACCACCACCACCGCCGGTATTACCTGAAGGAAGA
>KE156472.1:63665-107265 GCA_000411055.1 Leavenworthia alabamica
ACCTTTACAACCTTCAGAAAGCTTCAAACTTCGCATTGTTGTGAATAGATTATTATGCTGCATCTTCAATCAAGCCAATAAAAAAAACATAAATTGAATTTTAAAGATCTGATAAAATGGGAATTTTTCGATTTAAAAAATAGATTTTTTTTATAATTTCTTCGTCACCTTAAGAATCTGTAATCAGAAGAAGAATTGGATCACGAACGTAATCCAAGTCTGTCTAAAAAAAAAACCTTATTTTCAAAAAAATAATAATTTAACTAATTTTGGTTTCATCAACGGAGCTCTTCTTCTTCTTCTTCTCGGAGATTGTGTTTTTGCAGTGTAAGTTTCATTGATCCGCTTCGTTTACGAAATTTTCCGTAAAAATAGAGAGTTAATATGATGAAGAATCTTCCTCCGTTCGATCATCTTGCTTTTTATCTTTCTCTCTCACAATTTTTTTATTTTTTTTTATTTTCAGAGAATCATGAGTTCTAAAATTCTAATAATACAAAATTAATTATTATATATGTTTCTAATAAGCTTTTTTTCTATTTTTTTCTATTAATTAATTAATTAATTAATTAAACATTATTATTATCAACTGCCATTTATTTACTTCTTAGATTTTCGCGGCACTTTTTACAATTTTCAAAAAGTTGAAAATCATTTATTATATAATATTAAAATTATTTTAAAAATCTTTTTTGTACTTTGGCATTTTTATACTTAACTTTATTTAGCAGACTCGTATTATATACTATTTTTTCCTTTTTTTTATCTAGAGTTTAGTTTAAAAAGTGTGTATTCCTTCTGTTTTTTTTTTTTACTTTTTTAACCATTGTCTCAGCCTTAATTCGAACTTTTACTTTTTGGTGTTTCTTTTGCTTTTACCAAATCATTTGATAGCCTTACCATTTCAATAAATCGTTAATAAACAGAATTTATTAAATAAATATATAAGAATTTATGATTAAGTCCGATATTGCTGAGTGAGTTGATTATGTAATAAACTCAAATAATTGAGAAATATATTAATTTTATTCTAAAACATCCTTAAAAGTGTGTGCATAAAGTTTATAAAAGTAATTTTTGTTTTTTTTTAAGACTCTTTTGAAACCCAAACATACAAATAAAGATGTGAACTCAAAGTTTCAAAAATTCTTATAAGATAATCTCATTCTTGAGCATCACTACTTGCTTCCATTGGCTCAGCTTCTGTTGAAGCCTCTCCTTTCTCTCCTGTCTTCTTAGCTGCACAACATTCATGATTCATGGATCTCACTTAATGGCTTAACAAAAGAAAAATCCAAAATTGTATTTGTAATTTCTTACCTTTCTTCTTCTTTCCACCACCTTTCTTCTTTTTAATACCCAAGGCTAACCACCCTTTGATCTCAGGGTCTTCAATAGTTTTTGTAGTCTGAAGCTCCTGAAGTGTATGTGATGTGATCTTATCTGATCCATTTGGCATCAGCAGAACTGTGAATTTTATCTGGGCAACAAAATCCCCTGTTGAAAAAACCAAATATAATATGAGATCCAGATAATAAAGAGGTTTATGAATTGAAAACCCTTACCAGGCTTCTCATATAGAACTGGATATGGTTGCAAAAGACCATGGTTCACACACTCCACAAGTCCAAGACGTGCCCTTTTCTCCTCTAGAGACCTTGCGGTAAATGGCATACGAGAAAAGTTCTCTTTAATTTCGCTGAATATGAATCTGGAGGCTTTCATCTTCAACTGATAGTTAACACTCTCATCTTTTTTGTAAATAGTTGTTTGCTTCTCGTCTAGTAGCTTTGGCTGTATATTCCAAGATTGTGAGAACAATGGGCATATAAGAACCTTCATTAAGATAAGATCAATAAAAGTAATTTACCTTGCCATCACCAGTGCTGGCCACGATATCTATTGCATAGACTTCATTCTCTTCAAATTCTACATCTTCAACCCTTGTTTCTGGATTGGAGACACTTAGGATAGACTTTGTTCCATCTATAATAAACTGTTTCATCTGGTGGGAAAGAACCCCTTCAACAATTTTGCAGTCATAAGCTGCAGCCACCTTCTGAATAGCTTCAGTTACTTGAGTGTTCTGCCATAAGGAAAAAAAGAAGAAGAGAGTATTAATGTCTTAGATCGCAGTATGTTCTAAGATTAGTCAGGCAACTATAGCAAGAAATTTTGTTAAAACAATATCCCAACATAAGAGAAACAATGGCCTCATATGGATGTGCATCCACTGCAACAACATCATTCCCCCAGGAATTTCTTTCACAAACAATTTACATTAAAATCTCTAATATGCAACAAGCCATTAAGCTTACAGGGAAAATGAAGAGAGAAAAAAGAAGGAAATGAAAAACACAGTGACTTCTTTGAACAAAGTTATAGCATCTAACAGAGTCCAATCACCAATGAAGGTTCTTACTATAAAATTTCCCATCAGAGTAACTATGACATAAAAGCATCATATGGATAATAATCCATAGCCAAGTATTAAGTATTTCATCATTTGGGGTTTTTGCAAAAACCATGTCAATCATTCAAGAACCAAAATACCGCCAACAGCCAATAATTTCAACTTTCATGTAAAAGTAACACCATACAAACGTATATTGATTACCTTCTTCCCAGGACGTACGAGCCTCAAAGCAACTTCAGCTGCAGTATTTGCCGCAGCAATAACATCAGCTTTACGTCCAGTAACAGCCCCTTCTTGAAGAACATGAGTATGACCAACAAGAGCAATGAACCCATCAATATGGCATCCCATATCACTAGAAAATTACATTATCAGAAAATAACACAAGTAAATCATACAAACAAATCCAAAAATAAAAGTTTATTAATCAAATACAGCTTACATTTTGATCATATCACCATCTTTCAACACTGTCTCATCACTTACAAGAGGTGAGAAATGACCAACAGTGTTGTTCACAGAAATGCATGTAGGGAAAGCTACACCTCTCTCAATCTTCTTCTTCACATTCTTGTACATGCTCAATGCTTGCCTTTGAAGACGAACAACAAACATAAATAACTTACAAAAGTAGTCAAGAGATCGAAATCTACATTCAATAGCATTAAAATATTTACTCTTTGATAAAAGCATCTCCTCTCTCACATATATCAACAATCTTAGCTTTTGGTTTGCATTCCGCTAAAACAACCTGTAACGCCTCTGCAAATTCCAATCCAAGGAATACATAGAACATACTCGATCAAGCTACACTGTGAGCAAAAAAACGTAATCCAAATCGGAAATGATAGAAGAGGACATTACTGTTAACGATCTCAGCGGCGCTCTTGTACTTAGTGACGACTTCAGGAGAGGTAAGACCCAGCTCCTTCTCCTCTCTTTCATCTTCCGAACTCATCTCGACGATCGAAACAGGTTAAAGCAAAATGTTAGGGTTTATGAAATGGTGATTGGGGAAAAAATGAAAATGGTGTAAGAAGACGAAAACTAAAGTTGGCTCAGGCAAGGTCTGTTAGGGTTTTCGCTTTGTGTCGGGACTCGATGCAGTGAGGTTTGAGTTTTAGGCCCAAAGAAGAAGGCCCATTTAGAATACGGACGAAAGACACGTGGCCCAACCGCCAACTTTGAAGATAAATAAAACCATCATCAAAGCAATTATTATTTTACCCTCTGATCCAGTTTGTTCTTAAACAAGCTTCTCGATCAAATATTTCTTATTTTGGAATATTATTTGAAATTTTAGTATAGCGTTAATGGAGATCGCTCCATCTTCAAGTAGATTCAAGCTCTACGATCAATTTGATCTTCTGGAGTTTCCTGATAAGTACGTCGTGAAACCCATCGAATCGCCTCATGAAGGCTTCTCCGTCGATCGGCGCGATGGCAATATCAAACCTCTTGATGGTAATCAATCATTATTTCACTCTTCTTTCTCCGTTTCCTCTTTTGTTATTAGCAGATTACGAGGTCAGAGAGGAATCTGTAAATTCAATTTCTCGTTAGATTCAGTATTTGACGTTGTTAATGTTTCTATGCTACTGTAGAAGACGCATCTTCTGGTAATCCAACTAGAGTCTCCACTATCTATGGGGTAGGAGGAACTATTAGGCTCTTAGCAGGTGAACGTGTACTCTACCTTATCCATTTTTATTTTGGTTTCTGCTCAAATGGAACCTGTATTATACGATTGTTACTATATATAGGAACATACTTGCTCGTCATAACTGCTCGTAAAGAAGTAGGAACATTCCTCGGTTTCCCTATTTTTCGAGTTACAGCTATGAAATTTCTACCTTGCAATGACGCTTCGAGGTTTGCTACTGCTCAAGAAGTAAGGTTTTGTAAAGTTCAATCGATAAATGAACTTTTGGGAGTTTTTTTTGTTTTGTATATTTTATGATCTAGTTTAGTTATCTGAAGATTTTGGAAATGGTGGCTTGTGCAGAAAAGGGATGAAACATATTTTAGGACTTTGTTACAATCACTTGAGGCAACTCCTGGATTATATTATTCATATGAGACAGATCTAACATTAAAGTAAGTTTCTATTCTGATGATCTTGAGTAAACTGTGTCATTCTCGAATTGTGTTTTATCATTTTTATGAGTAGCATGTCCTAGAACTATGGAGTTCCACGACTTTAAGAATGTTTATTAGATAATATATTATCACCTAATGTTACAGCCTGCAAAGGAGGTGCAAGTTAGCTGAAGGTTGGAAGTATAAGCCCATGTGGAAGCAGGTTGGTTGTTCATCTGGATTGTATCTTTACAAATATTATCTTCTTGGATCCCAGTGCAAATTCATTTTTTCTACTAACTACATTATTGTCTGATTTAGTTCATCCAAGTAAAGTTAGGCTGAAGTTTTACTTGCTTCTCAGGCTGACCCTCGGTTTGTTTGGAACTGGCATCTTTTGGAGGAATTAATTGAATGCAAAGTAAGTTATCTGAATATAGTTTTACTAATTTTCTCATTCCATGTCAAATTATACTGATCCAACCTTCTCTTATTGTGGCAGCTGGATGGTTTTATCATTCCTTTTCTTCAAGGAAATATCCTTTTATTTATCTTCTTAATCTTCTGTTTCGCTCTTTTTAGACTGTTTATAGATGTAATGTTGTGTCTTTCAAATATGCATTTAATAGACGGTACTCCAATACATGTTGTTTAACATTAACCAAGGGTTACGCTACCAAGTTGCTGAGCTACAGCTCAAGAATTCGCCTGTTGTGTTATCGCTAATTTCCAGGCGCTGTAACCGGCGTCTAGGTAGGTTTAATTTGTATAGTTAGTAGTTTAGTACTGCTTTAAATTTCAGTGACACATGTTTTTCCAAGAGTGATGTTGGAATTGGCATTCTAGGCACACGTATGTGGAGAAGAGGAGCCAACCTTGAGGGGGACACTGCTAATTTTGTTGAATCTGAACAAATAATGGATATCAATGGTTTCAAGTTCTCATTATTACAGGTATATTGTTGCTAGGAGCTCATTCCTATGATGTATCCTGTTACAATGATGTCTTCTTGCTTTGTTTACTGATTCATTTGCAATAGCTATGGAATGACACATTGATGATATAAAATGCTGTGAGATTTCTTTCATAGCTCTGGAAAACCAATATCTATTGTAGATCATTCAGCTGAATGGTTACTGTTTTTTTTATAAATATGGTTTAATTTGGTTAAAAGTCCCTATTTAATTATGTGTTGCTTCATCTCTCGACTTAGTTTATATGAGGCACCTTGCCTTTCTTTCTCTCAGTATTGAAATTCCCTTTCATTTCTTTCTGATTTTAACTGTGTTGCTTTTACTTGCTAGGTTCGAGGTTCAATCCCACTTCTTTGGGAGCAGATTGTTGATTTGAGCTATAAGCCACAGCTTAAGATAAATAAGCATGAAGAGACGGTAATATTTTATGATCTTGTTACGCGATAACTTATACTCTGCCTAACCTTCAACTTTGATTACTTTACTTTCTGTCTCCAGCCAAAAGTTGTGCAGCGACATTTCCATGATCTTTGCCAAAGATATGGAGAAATTATGGCAGTAAACCTAACAGATCAGGTTGATTTCTTTGTTCCTCATTCCAGATAATAAAAATAAATGGCATAAAACATATATGCATTCTGAAATGTGAAATCCATGACATCATAGCTTCAACTCTAATTTGTGGTTGCTACTATGCAATTTTCACTTGATTACTTTCATTGTGTGATTAACTTAGTCTCTCATATTGGATTACATTAGCATGGAGTTGAAGGTGAATTAAGCAATGCATATGCCACCGAAATGGAGAAGATTCCAAATGTGAGGTAAAACTCTGTTATCATATTGACGCATTTACTTTCTACCGTTTCTGAGTTTTATTGTTTATGTATGTGATTTTCGTTGAAGATATCACTCAGCATTGACTGTGAAGTTTTTTCCTTCTTTAAATGTCTTTCACCTTCTCTTGATTCAAAGTGTTCTTTAAGTCTTACACATCAAGTGGATTTAGTAATATTGTTAGTCAATGAGAATTTTTGACGCAGATATGTCTCCTTTGACTTCCATCACATCTGTGGAACTACAAACTTCGACAACTTAGGAGTACTGTATGAACAGATTGGGGATGATTTTGAGAAGCAAGGGTAAGCAGAGAAACTATGGTTTTTGTTCTGTTCGTTTTAGATGTAGACGCTGAGTAATATAGTTAGGAGTTAGATGTTATTACTTCGGTTCAAGTTAGCTTGCTGCTAGCTGTGTGCTGAGCATTTTCCTCAACTGCAACTAATCCCAGCTGAGCAGATATTTCCTTGTAGACGCAGACGAGAACATCCTAGAAGAGCAGAAAGGAGTTATTAGATCTAACTGCATTGACTGTCTTGACCGTACAAATGTTACCCAGGTTTGTTGAATTGTTTCTTACTCTTGGTTTTTCATTTCCAATAGCCATCTTGATTGTTACGGTATGTTCTATACAAACTCATGGGTGATATGGGTTAGGGCGTCTAGAGAACAGTTTGTAAAGCCCGCTTATGTGTCATCTGAGCTTTTGTGATATTGGTTTCAGTTATGCACTTGAACTAAATTGTTTGGGGCCAAAATTAGTGTTTACAGAATTAAATTTCATGTATCTTCTTTGGTTGCACATAGCAGCTAAAAAAGGAATTGTTGTAAAGCTTTATATATGGTCAAAACCTTATACCTAAGATGTAAACACTACCATCGAACAGCTTCTGTTTGCATTTTTGAACCCTTTTTTAACTGCTTTTGATTGATTTACCCTTTTGTTGCATCATATGAAAAGAATTACATGGCCCAAAAAAGTCTGAATTTACAACTTCAAAGGATCGGAGTGTTTGATTCCACAGAGTGTGTATCCATGTTCGAAGATGATTACACAAAATTTAGAACAAGTAAGTTGTTATCACCCTTTCCAATTTTTCAGTTTAGTTTCCAGTTCTGCAGTTATAAAATATCTTTTGGCTTCATCAAAAGTTTATTCATTTGCCTTGGTTTATAGTTTGGGCTGAGCAAGGTGATGAGATTAGCTTGCAATACGCTGGGACATATGCTCTTAAGGGCGACCTCGTCAGGTAAGATCATCTCTGCCTGTGATCCTTCGAAAGGTCATATTGCTAACAGTTGGCTTACAGTTCTTGTGATAGTAATGATGACTTATGTTTACATTAGGTTTATTATTCTCTGAAATAATTTTGGCCTCGACTTGAATCTATATACTAATTTAGAAAGAACCAAGTAAATGATAATATTAGAAATATACGCTTATGAGGTATTTTGATGCAGGTATGGGAAACAGACTGTATCTGGAACAATCAAAGATGGCATCAGTGCAATGTCGAGATATTATCTGAATAATTTCCAGGATGGTGTAAGGCAGGCAAGTTTCTTCTACACTTATAATTGAAGGTAGTTAAAACTAAAACTGAAAGAGCTTTATTTTTAATTTATTTTTTCAGGATGCTTTGGATCTGATAAGTGGTCGCTACATAGTAGGCACAAACACACCTTCACAACTCCAGCCAATTGGGTCACAACAATCTGTATCTGTATGTTCTTCTTACCCGCTTGAGTTTGTTGTTTGCATTTTGCGGTTGGTATTTAAACACAAACTTAGAAATTGGATTTGATATAATCGAGACTATAGTCAAAAGCGTTAGTTAAAACAAGAAGATACTTGATAGTTTAATGATATTATTGGGTGAAAATAAACAGTTTCTGCCAGTAGCATCAGCATTGTTAATAGGTGGTGTAACAGTGACATCTTTCACAATTCATCAAGGTAAAGGCTTTATTTATTTTATTATTATTCATATGATAATATATACATTAAAGGATTAATGATAGAGAGAAAAAACAGCTGGAAGAAACACGCAGCAGTATCTGGTGTCTGCATTGTGGGCTGGAGTAACAGCAGGAGTTGTGGCGATAATCAAAGCCAATGGAAGACACTTGTGTTCAAGACCTCGTCTTTGTCATCTCATCTGATTCCTTTGTGTCTCTCTCTCACATAGTCAAATTCTTCTTAAATTGCTTTCTTGTTGAATTTTATGAACTGTGGTAAAATCATCATAAATTGTAAGTATGAACTGTTTTAGCACTATATAAAAATTTATAATAATAATAGAAACACATTCGTTATGTGAACGGCGACAAACACTAGTTTAGGGTAATGACTAGTGATGTAATTATGTAAACGCTACAATACTATCAAACAAAAATCTCTAACATAGTCACCTCTGTCATAATCATTTTTTCTTTGGGCTGACAAGAGACAGTTGTATGAAACAATAGCGACATCTGATAAAATATTAGGAATTTTTTTTATCGTGTAACTAGAAGACAATATTACAATCCCGACAAAAATTTGTATTGTTAACGTTTCTTTATTAAATTCAACGACATCAAAATGAACATTACATATAAATTTTTGGGTTTAGATTCGGATTTTCGAGTATGAAAATTTTACTACCATTCGAATATTTTATATTTCGAGTTTGAATTCGATTCCTCTTTTTCGACTCAGGTTCGGTTCGGTTCGGTATTTTAGGTTCAGATTTTTGGTCCGGACCTAGTTTTCATTATTTACTATTATAATATAATTCGGACAAATTAACTAAAAGCATGTGGCCTCGGTTAATTTTTCCATTTTGCAATCATTTTAATAATTGTATTTATACTTTTAATTTAAGAATGAATTAAACTCGTACCATCAACACAAACTCGACTTTATTGTTAACCTAATGGGGAACACATAAAAAGAATAACATTATAAGATGAGTGCATTGAAACCATCTTGTGTTTTGTTGCATATACTTGAGTTTACATATATATATAAATGGCCCATCATGCTATGCTTTCTCCTTTGCTTATACCCTAGACTTCACGACAATTGAGGAAAAGACAAGCCCAACACATTTATATATTATGATTTATATACATCTATGTTGTTGTCTTAGTGTCTCGATCAGTCTTGTCTTTTAAGTTATTTGACTACCAAATCATTTTGAAGGTGTAATAATTATCATTGACCAGTTGTGTCTGTATTGTCCTAAAAATAACAAAGACAAGTGTTATGGATAGGTTATGGAAACGGTCAAGCAATGAATATATCGATGGATTCATGAGGTTTCACTATGTGATATTTTGGTATCTATCAGTTGAACTTTTTAGTAAGTTTTAATGAGTAGTGAGGTTGCAAAATGTTACGTAGAAGACAACACTACACACAAAAATGATAAAAGCTATTTTAGCCTATAATATATTGATCAGGCTCGGTCCATAGAATATGCCAACCTAGGCTCGTACGTAGGAGGGTTAATCACATGTTTGAGTATTTTTGTTAATTTATTGACATTTTTAAATTTAAGTTTAAAAGATTTATAAGTTTTTTTTTACAAAATTAGTTTTGATTTATGTTTTATTAATATTTTTTCTTAGATTGTAGGTTTAAAGACAGATTTTAAATCTATTTTTTTTGTTAAAATTAAATATTTTTCTAGACATTTTTATTTTTACAAACAAAAAAAAATATCTAAAAAATCCAAAATCATTAGACCGATATTGTTTTGACGAAAATGGAAATTTAAATCTCTTATTAAAATCTGATTTTCAAAAAAAATATCTATTATTTCATCTATGAAAGAGACAATTTTAGGATGATAAGTATAATAGTATAATATATTTTAAAAATATAAATTATTTTACGGATTTAGATATAATTGTTTGTAGAAAATGGAAATTATCTATTACAAAAAATATCATATTCATTAAAAATTATAGAGTAAATTTATTTTTCTGTTAAATATAAATTTTTTTTGTAATCATAAAAATATACAATAATAATAATAATATNATCTTCACCGTACGCTTCTGAGATCTATGGTTCTTCTCTCTCTCTCCCTACCTTAGCTTCATAGATTTTTC
The DNA here is from genome assembly GCA_000411055.1 of Leavenworthia alabamica. Lineage (NCBI taxonomy): Eukaryota > Viridiplantae > Streptophyta > Magnoliopsida > Brassicales > Brassicaceae > Leavenworthia > Leavenworthia alabamica. Next base: position 74,076 of record KE156472.1, read on the forward strand.
CATTGTTAACGATTCCTCTCAAACCTTATAATGCGGAACCCTAGATTTACTTAGAAATATCTCTCTCTTCACTTTTCTCCTCTTCTTATATACTTTTTCAACCTCAAACCAGTGATGGGAAACTGTTGTAGATCTCCCGCATCAGTAGCTAGAGAAGATGTGAAATCAAACTATTCCGGTCACGATCACGGCCGTAAAGACACTACCAGCGGTAAAAAATCAACACCGATTCGTGTTCTCAACGATGTTCCCAAGGAAAATATCGAGGATCGATACTTACTTGATAGAGAACTTGGCCGTGGTGAGTTCGGTGTTACTTATTTATGTATTGAGAGATCTTCACATGACTTACTTGCTTGTAAATCGATTTCGAAGAAGAAATTAAGAACTGATGTAGATATTGAAGATGTGAAAAGAGAAGTAGCGATTATGAAACATTTACCAAAGAATTCAAGTGTTGTTACTTTGAAAGAAGCTTGTGAAGATGATAATGCTGTTCATTTAGTTATGGAGCTTTGTGAAGGTGGTGAGCTTTTTGATAGGATTGTTGCTAGAGGTCATTATACTGAACGTGCTGCTGCAGGTGTTACTAAAACCATTGTTGAAGTTGTTCAGCTTTGTCATAAACATGGTGTTATACATAGAGATTTGAAGCCTGAGAATTTTTTGTTTGCTAATAAAAAAGAGAACTCTCCTTTGAAAGCTATTGATTTTGGATTGTCCATTTTCTTCAAGCCAGGTGCTGTGTGTGTTTTTCCAGTTAGGGTTTTTGTAGGCTTTATGATTCTTGATTGATAGCTTAGATGATTATTTATAGGTGATAAGTTCTCAGAGATTGTTGGGAGTCCTTATTACATGGCACCTGAGGTTCTTAAGCGTAACTATGGACCTGAAATAGATATTTGGAGTGCTGGAGTGATTCTTTATATTCTCTTATGTGGTGTTCCTCCATTTTGGGCAGGTCTGTTTACACTTTTCTCTTGATCTCTTCTGCCTTAGTGTCTTTGCTTGTTGATTCTTATAATACTGCTTTTAGCATTTGAGTAGTATTTTGTAGTTTTCAGCCATTGTTTTGGTTCTTTCAACCACAGAGTCAGAACAGGGAGTTGCTCAGGCTATTCTGCGTGGGATTATTGATTTTAAGAGGGAACCTTGGCCAAACATTTCTGAAACCGCTAAGAATCTAGTCAGACAAATGTTAGAGCCTGATCTGAAGCGCCGGCTGACTGCAAAGCAAGTGCTTGGTACATAGAATCTACCTCTATCTCTTTGCAGTTTGCCCATTTATGGAGATACTCTAAAACATTGTTTATGATTGTATCTACATTTGATATCATTTTCTCAGAGCACCCATGGATTCAGAACGCAAAGAAAGCTCCCAATGTTCCTCTTGGAGATGTTGTGAAGTCCAGGTTAAAGCAATTTTCAGTGATGAACAGATTCAAGAGAAAAGCTTTGAGGGTTTGTTAATCAAATAAGCTTTCGCTTTTGATTATTTGTATGTGTCACTTCTTAAACTAAAGTTATCTTACTTAACCTTATTCAAATCAGATCATTGCTGAATTCTTATCTACGGAAGAAGTAGAAGACATCAAAGTTATGTTCAACAAGATGGATACTGATAATGATGGTATTGTTTCTATCGAGGAGTTGAAAGCTGGACTTTGCGATTTTGGTACACAGCTAGCTGAATCAGAAGTTCAGATGCTTATTGAAGCGGTGCATATATTTCCTTTCTACATCATTATACTTTTATTACTGATTTCTTAACCGGAAAAAGTAGAATCAAACTTCATTTTATTTTTGTTTATGTTACACATAACTCTATTAAAATGCACTAATATATTGGTTTCGTAGGTGGATACTAAAGGGAAAGGAACACTAGACTATGGAGAATTTGTTGCAGTCTCTCTGCACTTGCAAAAGGTAGCAAACGATGAGCATCTCCGAAAAGCCTTCTCTTACTTTGACAAGGATGGAAACGGGTACATTCTACCCCAAGAGCTTTGTGACGCTTTAAAAGAAGATGGAGGAGATGACTGTGTAGATGTTGCCAATGATATATTCCAAGAAGTTGACACAGACAAGGTATAGTATCAAAATTTATAAGCATCGGTAATGATCTCATGGTCCAAAAGAGCTTTGTTTTACAAAACTGTTAGGAAACTGAAGTTTTGTGTGAAGTGTTGTTGATATCAAATTAGTTTAAATTTCAGCTTTGCAAAAAGCCTGCTAGGACAGAATATATAGCTTTAAACACCTTTTTAGTTTTGTTTTTTTCGTCTTTGTCTGTTGTAAAGCAAAAATGATATCTCTGTTGAATGTAGTGAAAATGCTATGTGTAGAGACTAAAGAGTTCAGTTCTGAGTCCTTAAGAGACTTTAGTTAGTATAAAACATGTTTCTTCTAGTTATGCCTTATGTATGTCTCTGAAATGATATTTTTGACATTAGGATGGGAGAATAAGCTACGAAGAGTTTGCAGCAATGATGAAAACAGGAACTGATTGGAGAAAAGCTTCTCGTCATTACTCAAGAGGGAGATTTAATAGCCTAAGTATCAAGCTAATGAAGGATGGATCATTGAACTTAGGCAACGAATAGAGTGGTTTCTCTCACGTCACGTTGTTGTATTAAGCCAAGAGAAGGTATTATTATTATTATGATTATTATAATCTTGGGACTTAGAATTCAATCTTTTTTTTTTTTGTACATGTTTCGTTTTTTTTGTAACGTTTCTATTTTTTGGTGATTAAATGTTATTTGTGTCTCTTTTTTATTGGTTTATGAATGTAGTTGTGTTGTTTAGTTTCGTTGTAGTAAAAATGCAAAAGACATGAGAATCAGTGTTTTAATACTGCAATAACATTATAACTATCAAAACGTAGTCGTTTCAGTGGTAACCACATGACTGAATTAAAATTGTCTAATGTCACATATATGTAGTAGATCTTCCACATACATGACAGCGAAGATTGCAAATCACATAATCACATGTTTCAAGCACAATGTAATGCTATAATATAATATATATATAAATAATTTCACATTTAAAAATTTTGACAAATAATAGTTTAATGTTAGAAACCAGAACTGTCGTTGAAAGTGATATTTTTATAAATCGTAGTACATAGATCTAGCAATCTACGTACGAACATGGTATAACATAGATTTTTTTATAAAATATTCCTGAACAAAAAATGTCGTTCAATATGATAATAGATCTAGCCCTACGAATATAGTATAACATAGATTATCTTATAAATTATTCATGAAAAATACAAATAACACATGATCATATCAAGGTCAAGATACCAAATAATTCACTTATAAGTTTGTATTAATGTCACATTTACCTAACAGTCTAACACAAGATCATTTTAACTCAACTGACAGCTGAGCCTAACACACTTTGCATATATTAAACGACTAGTCACTTCGATCAGATCTATCCAATTTAATCACAAATCTATTATTTATGTATTAAGTAATTATTGAATGTATCTAGTTGATTATTTAGAGATTTGATTTATTAGATTATTTAATTGATTTGAGTGGTTTTGAAAATTTATTATAAAATTTTCTAAAATATCTACTAAAAACATGAAGTTTGGGTATTTTTATTTTTAATTAAGAAATTTTCTAAATTCAAACTGAAAATTTTCAGTTAAATTTTTTATAATATTAATAGTAGAATTGAATGTATTTTTTTTGAAATTACTTACTCAATAATACTAAATTTTAATAATTATTTAAAAATAAATTTTTCAATAATATATATATAATTTATTATTTTAAATTAAAATTTTAAAATAGTTCAATACATTTTTTAGATTTGTTTAAGAGTGAATGCTTATTTTATTTATTTTAATAAAAAATCTAATACAATTATTCTCAATAACATTTTTCTTGTTTATACTTTCCCAAAAAGACATAATTTGAGAGTAAGTTAATTTACCAAAATAATTTTTTTCTAAGGAAAACAAAAAAGAGGAAGCTTCAGGGGAAGACGTGTTAGTTGAACTAAACTTAAATGAGAACAACAATATAATAGAGTCGCCACCTATTCATACAAATCTGACACAACACAACACACACATGTAAAACTCTGAATCAAACATTAAGCTATGAGAACTCTCATGGAGCCGTGTTCAATGGCTGAGAACGGAAACGCAAACGCAAACGCAAACTCCACAACGACCATCAAAGGGTTAAGTAGAGAGCTACGACATGGAAGAACAGCACATAACTTGTCTTCATCATCACTAAGGAACAAATCAGACGTAAGATTGATTCAAAAGGTTCCATGCAAAACAATCAAGAACATTCTCTCTAATCTTCAAGAAGTCATTCTTCGGACAAAACTTACTGTCTTATTTCTCGCCATCCCTTTTGCCATTCTCGCCAACTCTTACCACTTCGGTCGTGTAAGCTCGATTTTTATTTATTATTTTTGTTTATAAAAATAATAATCCTAAAATCACTCGTATTCTAAATTTTAATCTCAGAAATTTATATTAAATTTCGTAAACTTATTTCATGTAAATTATTTTTCCAAAATTTTGTGATTAATTTCAAGTAGTGGTTAGATAATAATTTGTTTTTTTTTTGTTAGTATTTATGATTTGTGTGTTTTTTGTTCATCGTGCCACGTAATTAATCGTCATGTATAATGCGGTGCGGTGGGATAAAGACTGCTTTATATTTTTTTAATTTTATTTATGTAAATGTGTGACAGCCGTTGATTTTTGGACTGAGCTTGATAGGCCTGACACCTCTTGCTGAACGAGTTAGCTTTTTGACTGAGTAAGTAATTATCATCTAACAAAGCATAATATAATATTAATAATTCGATAAAATATAANTCTAAACAATAAATAATAAATTTAATGCAAACAATAAAAATTTAAATCTAATACTAAAATATAATTTTAATAAAAAATAGTATCTATATTTAATTAGAAAAAATAATATAATTTTGTTTTATAAAATATAAATGACTGTAATAGAAAGATATTCGTTGAAAAAAAAAAACAAAAAAATGTTTATTGTTTCATCGATTAAAAAACTATTTAAATACATTAGTATATTTTTATAGTATGTACGTAAATAAATTTTTAAAAAATCCAAGTTACTACAAGTCAAGAATCATATATCATAAGCTAAAATACATTTTTGTTACAATTTATACAACTTTATATTATATTACATAAGAATAGACATGATGGTCCTTGCTTCACCCATGCAGGCAACTAGCTTTCTACACTGGTCCAACAGGTAACATTTCACACTGGTCCAACTAGCTCCTACCAAAAAATAAGTTCTAACGTGTCATTACTTGGCAGTGGGCGGTTTGTTGAACGCGACTTGTGGAAACGTGACGGAGTTGATAATCGCGATACTAGCGTTAGCCAATAACAAAGTAGAAGTGGTTAAATATTCTCTATTAGGTTCTATTCTCTCAAACCTTCTCTTGGTTCTTGGCTCTTCCCTCTTCTGTGGTGGTATCGCTAATATCCGCCGCGAGCAACGGTTCGACCGGGTATGCCCTCTATTTACTTCATTCCGGTTTAATAGCAATTCGAAATTGAACCTAACCAAAGATAGTAGTAATGTGATGATTCTCTCTTCTTGATTATTACAGAAACAATCCGATGTGAACTTCTTCTTACTATTGATGGGTCTGTTATGTCATTTGCTACCATTGTTACTCAAATATACAGTCACCGGAGAAGCATCGACCTCTCAGATTACCGAAATGTCCCTTAATCTATCCCGGATAAGTAGTGTCATTATGCTTATTGCTTACATTTCTTATCTCATCTTCCAGCTCTGGACTCATCGTCAACTCTTTGAGGCACAAGAGGTAACCTAAAAGCCACATGATAACTTGCTTCACAAGTAAAGTACTAATAAATAGAATGTAAACTATATATTAACCTAATGTGATTCAGGATGATGATGAAGATGATGTGTATGATGATGAAGTGAGTGTTGAAGAAACTCCAGTGATAGGATTCTGGAGTGGATTTGCTTGGCTTGTTGGGATGACACTGTTTATCGCATTGCTATCAGAGTATGTTGTAGACACCATTGAGGTAAATGATTAGGTCAATATATGTTTTAAATCCATAAAAGGAATTATAAAAACTCATGAACCAGAGCAGACCCCGAGCACAAGCATATCAAACATACGCTTAGAGTCTCACGAAAAAATCTTGTGCTAGAAGTCAACTTTTTGAGAAATTTCAAATTTTACTATTTATAACTTTTTCTAGCCGATCAAAACTCATGACCGATTTTGATATGGAGTTTGTATCTTTGTTAGGAAGCATCAAACTCTTGGGGACTCTCAGTTAGTTTCATAAGCATTGTATTGCTTCCCATTGTTGGAAACGCGGCTGAGCACGCTGGAGCTATCATTTTCGCGTTCAAGAACAAGCTTGTGAGTTTCCCTTTTCTTGCTTTACAAGTTAACAAAATGTGTTAGACCTTAGTCAATTACATTAGTGAAATCTTTACTTATACAGGATATATCTCTAGGAGTTGCGTTGGGCTCTGCAACTCAGATCTCTTTGTTTGTGGTTCCAGTGAGTGTTATCGTTGCATGGATCCTCGGAATAAAAATGGATCTTAACTTCAATATCCTTGAAACAAGTTCACTAGCTTTTGCTATTATCATCATAGCCTTCACTTTACAGGTAAATTTTTGCCTACACTACACTCCTAATCTTAAATACTAACGAACTAGGAGTGAGTGAACAGTTATATAAAAATGGAAATGAAAAAGTCATTTGTATTTAGTTTTGGTTTGGTTTAGAGATACAATTTTGAATCGGTTTGATTTTGGTTTTGGCTTTGGTTAAGTTGTAGATAACAAATTCTATGTGTTTGTGATATGATTACATTAGGTATAGTTAAAATATATAAACATTAAAGGATTTATTACACTAAAATCAATTGCCTTAATCACCTTTTTGTTCGGTTTCGATTTAAATATTTCGGTTTGAAGCAAGCTCGGTCTAGAAGGTAACCCACATAGGCTATCTATGACATTTTTTAGGTTTAAAGATATTTTAAGCATATTTTAGATTTTAAAAAAAATTTGCCTAGAGCATCCAAAATAATCGAAAATAGTTGGACCGGTCCTGGTTCGAAGATGATTTTGGTTTGGTTTAATTTGGTTGATATGTGACATATGTCTATCCTTATGACTAATCTGTTATCATTGTTTGTTTTTGGGCTGGTTAGGATGGAACTTCTCATTACATGAAGGGCATGGTTCTACTGTTGTGCTATGTCATTATCGCTGCATGTTTCTACGTTAACCAAACACCACAGAGTAAGTAACTGAACATATCCCAAAAAAACATCATTGTAATGACTAAAAATACATAATGAGACTTGTTTATCACAGAACAACCAATGGGTTTGGAACTTCAACCTAGGAACCATTTGCGTGAAGTTTTCTCAGCTGGAGATAACTAATCATTATATGACTTGATAATATGGTTTTATTGATTCGTTATACAAAACTGAGAGACTTTGTTAGAACTCAGAGATGGAGGAGCTTGTTGAAGACAGGTTTTGATGTTTTAAAAAGTCACATTTCTGTCTTTTTTTATTCTCTTTGTTGGGATTTTATGTATATTATATGTTTTTTGTGTTTGTTTTTTCGACTTCTATTATATGTTTTGTTTTGTAAACAGTATATTATGTGTTTTTGTGTGTTTATGTTTATACACATCCAACAAATTAAGATACTAACATTTACAATTACGCATATAATGTTGTCTCATTGATCCATCTTCGTATATATAATTGAGCTTTGGGAGAATCACATTTGCATCAAAAGTGTGTGCCATTTCAACAATGTGTAAAAGCGTGTGCCATTTCAATCACATTTGCATCAAAAGTGTGTGCCATTTCAATTACTGCGTTTGTCTCTTTAAGAAAAAATAATTCGTTCATATACTAAAAAACTGCGTGCCATTTCAATTTTGTGTTTGTAAGTTTAGTTTTCAACGACCGAAGTTTATAGTGTGGTCATGTTAACAATCCAAATTTAAATATAAATTGATTAAACAGTTTTGTTAAAAAAATCATTCAATAAACTAGTGAAGATTTGTTAGCAATCAAAATAATTAAATCCATAAAGAAATTGACATTCCACATATTATAATATTAAAATCCATAAAGAAATTGACATTCCACATATTCCCATTTATTTTCTTAGTTATCTATTTTGAAGTTGTTTTTATTATTTTGTTTATATAATTTTAAGTGATTATGACTTTGTGTAATTTTAAATATAATCCGTTATTATTGTTTTTAAAAATAATAAGCGACATAGTTGTAAGTAGACCACAAGTCACAAACTATTTATGTAGTCTTGTCACTTGTGTCTTAATTTCTGGCGTGTGCCCTACCACACAACAATGTCCTTGCCTTTGCTAGACCATTTATTAAGGATACACAAAAAAATCACACAATTTTGAATATGGACCATAACTTTATTTAGTCAATACATGCAAATATGTCCATAACATTATTCTTTTATTAAGAAAATCACGGTAATAACCATGTATATATCACCTACCTTTTTTACACTTTACACAAGGCTTCATAAATCAAACCTTAAAGGTTATTATATAGTTGATAAAATATTACCAAAAGTTGTTGATATCTCTTGATTTCAAGTTGGAGACTAGTTAGAGTAAGAAGGTATCAACTAGAAAGGACATCAACACAAAGACTTTTCAAACTCAAATTTATAATCTCTCTTTTTGTATATCTTTATAGAGATTACATTTCTTGTCCTATATATATCATATCATATTACATCATCTTCTGTGGTCCAACATCACATTACATTACACATTAAAACTAGAGAGTACAACAACAACAATGTTCCTTGTCTCATGTCTATTATTAAAGTTCTCTATATCATCATTTGTTATTTCTTTTCCTACAACAACAACAAAGACATTATTAACCTAACAAGATTGTTGTTTAGTCTCTTCATCATCTATTCATCTACTTTTTTTACCTGTTTATTTTATATCCCAACACGACAGGTCGGTCCACCTCTACCGGGTAACATTCCGATTGATGACAACCTATAAAGATTCATGAGAGTTTAATCTTAGATACCATTTAACATGATAGCAACATAAAGTTTGGTTGAATCTTGAAACCTTGGCATTTGGCAGTTGAAAGAGTTGAAGGAGTTGGAGAGTGTGGAATTATCATCATTATCAGAAGGCGACCAAGAATCCGAGTCATTGTTGTCTGTTGACTCAGAAAACAAAAGCAGATGATGAGCATGCGACGCAAATGGACTGTCTGGCAAGCTATCCTCCAACCTGAAGAAATCGTGAAAATTTTACTAATCGTATTAAGATGAAGATGGACCTATAAAGACAAAGCCTATTAGGTTTAAATTCGTCTTAACAAATCGGGATAAATGAACAAATAGTTTCCTCATTTGTAAACCTACCTCTCTGGTAAATTCATGGTATCATCATCAGATCCTTCTTTGGAACTTCCTTTCCCTTTCTCTGCTCCTTCGTATTCTTTCTTGATCGTAGACAAAGGGCGCGGAGATATAAGTGATTGACTGAAAGGATTTGGGGAATGGATGTTAGTTGGAGAGTTAAGTTGGAAATGTTTCTTGACATCAAGAAGCTGCAAACTCATCAGCCTCTTGCTCTGAAGGTCAAGAATCTCTTCTTCAAACTTATTCCTCCATAACAAATCTTGAGTGTTGTTATACAACCCTCTCCCACCACCTATGCCCACAAGCAAATTTAGTAAACAAATTGTTCTTCACTAAAACTACAAAAAGAGAGGAGAGTTTAGTGTTTCTTAACCTAGAACATCCCTAGGGCTAGAGTCAAGACCTGTTGGTGACAACTCTTGCTCCATTGTTTGGTTAGTTCTGCACAAAGACTTGTTAACACAAGGATTGAATTGAACAAAAAATCAAGCCCAAGTAAAACAGTTTTACCTGTATTTGTCAAGGACTTTGCCTTTCTCTTTGTAAGGTTTAACAAGAACCCTAGAATCACATACAAAGTGAGGATTCCCTTTGGCAAGAATACTCTTGACAGTCTCAGGATACACAAATGTTACAAACCCAAACATTCTCTTTTGTTGATATGGTATCCTCACATCTTGAACTGGTCCAAAAGTACTAATACTCACCATAACAACATCTTAAGTTACACATTCAGACCAAAGCAAAAAAAGTCATTGATTATGTTTAAAAAATATTAACCTGAAATAATTAGACACATCTTCTTCCCTAAACATACTGTCAGCAGGAAATGTTAGATAGATCTGTCTTGAAGCTGGACAAGACATAGCTGAGAGATCTATTCTTTCAGGTCTCCATCTTGCAAGGTTCTGTAATTCATCTCCCATCATCAAAGCAGCATCTCTGCCAAAAAAAACACACTTTGAATATAAATGAACATAAAAAAAAAGTTGGGAAAAGGTCAAACCTGTGAGTAATGTTCTGTTGCAAGTTTAAACCTTTAGGAGAAAGAGAAGAACGAGTCAAGAAATGGTGAGCGAGTCTAGGAGGAACCGAGTTAGACCTAAGAAGCTCGATTCTACTTGGAGAACAAACTAAACCACCTCCTCCATCACTATGCAAGAATCTGCAGCTACCTCCGTTTTTGCAAAAGCCTCTAGCAAAATAAGAACAAGGTACTCCTCCAAACCCTAAATCAGAATCACCATAACCTAATCGATCCAAAACACAGCTACCACTTCTCACATGCATAGAGCTCAAAAAACCAGCTCTTGTGTTCACATCATCCATGAACTCGAAATCATTAGTTAAATCTCTAGAAGATCTTCCTCCATTAGTGTAAAAAGGTAAAGAAGCAGGATTAAGAGAAGAGCCACGATTGTTATTAGGGCTAATTAACTCATCTTGACTCCATGAGCTAGGTCTTGAAACGTTTAAGAGACCTAACTCTTTCTTAGCTCTCACTATAACAGAGTGAACAAGTGTCTCAGGACCAAAAGCTAGTCTTATCATCTCTTTCTCACTGTGATCTTGAAGAAGAAGAAGTCCCATGATCTTTGATGCGTTTTCTGGGTCTAAACTTTGGATTCTAGAAAGAACAATCCTAGTAGCTTCATACTCATCCATATTACTTACAATTTTAGAGAGAAGATGAAGAACAGTGTTTTTGTAAAGAGTGTTTGTTGTCTTGTCTACAGAGAGTAGTTGTTGTCGTTAAGAGACCACTATGGTTTTTTTGTGTTGGATTTTATTTAATTTTTTTTATTATAAAGTTTTAAAACCTATATAAAATATTTACTACCTTCATTATAATTTTTTTTATCTCTGATTCCTGCAGAAAAAAACAGTAATAAATAACAAAACTTTAAAAGGTGAAAATAATATAAAAAAATATTATATTCTGTACATATTTGTTTTCTTCTCGCGTGCTTAAAAAAAAGAAAAAAATTAACACTTTAAGAAAAAGAGTTGGAGAATACAAAAAAAAAAAGAGAAAGGTAAAAAACACTTTTTAGGAAAAATAAAATAAATAATCGTAGCTTATTTTTATTTTAGTTAAATATTATTGAAGAAACAAAAAAATAAAAATTGTAATTACCTGAAAAATAAATTTTATAACTGTTCCTTTAAGAATATACTTTCGATGTTTTAGATTTTTCATTTGTTCTACAAAAATTGATTTTCTATTTTTTTTATTTTATTTTTATTTATAAATTGTAGATTTTAAAATATAATCATAGATAACTATTGGTCAAAACAGTTTTTTAATATATTTAAAATTATAATTATTTATATTTTGTCATAATAATAAGATTTAATCATTAAAACAAAATTTAATCTATAGATAAAGACAAGAAGAGAAGAAGTGAACGTACTTAATTATAAGTAGTTGAGTGGATCTAACTTCTAAGTTATGAAAGAGAGGTTTCTTCCGGATTTGGGATCTTTGTGTTGTATGGATCAGTTGAAAACTCTCTGGTCTTTCATGAGTGGAAGAAGAAGAAAGAGAGATAGAGATTTTATTATTTTAAAATTAAAAAAAACAAAAAAACAAAGATGGGTTGCTTTGCACGTTCTTCTCTGACACAAATTTGGACATTGAAGTACACGCTCTTTTGGTTGGGGTGTGTTTCTCACGCGCTGTTGATTGATTTATGCGGACCAGCTGTGTTGTTCGGGTCTCACACTTTCTTATTTTCATCATTATTTTTTTTAAGTGAACTAATTATTTTTTGTTAATTTAAGGAATTAAACACCTGGTTTAATTTTTTTTGTTGATTTAAATTGTTTTTTTTTAATTTGTTTGTTTATAAATATATTTGAATTTTTTGTTACATTTGTGGCATTACTACAGTAAAACCTCTATAAATTAATAATATTAAAAAATTGATATTTTATTAATTTATTGTAATATTAAATTAATATTTATTAGTTTATATAAATATTATTTGATCTATAATATTTTTAAAATTTATTAAATGTAAATAAAAATTTTTATTTAAAATTCATATGAATTTTGTGAAATAATTTTTTCAAAAATTATCTGAATTTTTTCTACTTTATTATTCACATATTTCAGCAAAAATTATTTGAATTTTTTTCTGCTTTATTATTTATATATTTAAAATTACGTAAATATTTTTAATTTTTTTGTTCACAAGATTACTTTAATTTATAATATTGTTTTGTTATTTTTGTCTAAATATTATTTTTTTACATTTTCTCATATAAATTTTAACAATAATTTTTTTTATCTAAAATATATTACAAAATAAACTATGATATATCAAATACAAAAAAAGTGATGTGAAAATATGTCCTAAGATAAAAAAAAAATGAGATGCACGTAACTTTCTCATATTAAAACTATTATGTTTCTTCTTTACTAAAATTATTATATAGAGTATACATGCAAGGGTAGGATCAATGTTCAAAAATTCGCTAGGCGGTATCTAAACGCTCATTTGGGGACTAACGCCTAAAATGATTAATCGGAGCCTAGGCGGGGCCTAGACGTTAATAAAATTTTGACATACTTTTAAATATTTTATATTTATACATTAAGTTAAAATACTTAAATAAATTATATTAAAATATTTTATTTATTAAATTAAATATTTTATGTTTTTATATAAAANGATTTACTCCGATTTTTTTTCCGATTTGTCCGATATACTCCGATTTACCCCGATTTTTTCCGATTTGTAGCGCATAATCTGAGTCTCCGAACTGAATCACCGAAATGAGTGAAATCGTGACGCTTACTAACCGCTACCGATTTTTCGACCGATTAATCCCCGAATTGGCCGATTTTTAGAACACTGGGTAGGATTAAAGATGAAAAGACATTATTGTTTTAGGCTAAAAATAATTAGTATTTTTTTAAATTTAAATTTCGAAAGTGACTTTTTGTAAAAGAAGAAGGACCCACAATTAAAAAACAATGATTATAATAGTTCTTTTTTTTGGGTAGTCAAAAGCAGTGGTCTAGTCTAGTCACAGAAGCCAAGGCACCTAACACTTCACTCCATGATTATGTGTTTAAATATTTGATAGGCCAATCTTCAAAAATACTACTAATTTAATTTTAATTTATATAAATATTATTAAAATTAATTTAAAATAAAATTACTATTTAATCATTCAATTAAATTATATTTTTTTTTAAACTACAAAAAATCTAAAAAATAAATATTAAACCCAACAACTAAATCCAACTAATAAATACTCACCCCTAATATTAACTTAAAAATATAATTTTAATAAAAAATAATATTTATATTGAATAAAAAAAAATTCAAATTTTATCCTATAAACTATAAATAATAATATTAAAAATAATTACTCTATTTTATATTACTCCAATATTATAAACTCTTGCTAAATAATTTTACACCCTATATCTAATATTGTGCCATCATCATTGACCCATCCATAAATATTAAATTTTATTATTTATGTGAAAATGTTAGAGTTTATTCAAAAATATTTCAATGATTGAGGCATTATATTCCATGGAAATTAAAATATGAGACCAGTCACATGTATGTATGATTCATATCTTATCCATTATTAGTTAAGGTTTACACCATACCCACATATATAGAATCTATAAATGGACCCTCAAAGATCTTATAAAATCAAATATACATCAATATGTTTTGGTACCTTTATATAGCATATGTTACAATCTTTGTATATGTGTTAACTGTATTGAAACTCAATCTATATGCCCTAATTACACTCTTAAAACCTTAATGTGAGAATTGTGGTGAATAAGTAATAAAAAATTTAACAAATTTTTTAATTTAAGTTAAATATTTAGTTTTTATTGTAATTTAATCTGATGATTTAATCATTGTAAATTATAAACTTTCAAGTAATTTTTTTTCTTTTTTAATAAATCCATACAAAACTATACATCAAATACAGAAATATTACTCAAATCACAGATGGGCCTGGCCCAAATTTTGCTTTGTGTAGTTTTCTTTGAATTTTAAAAGTTTGGTATTAGTTTTTGGGGAAAATGTTAAAAACCCCGCAAACTTTTCCAATATCGTCAAATAAAGTTTGAACTTACAAAATCGAAAAATAATTTTTTTTGTTGACTTTTTAGTTAAATACAAAATTTTTCGTTAACCGGCCAGATTAGTCATTCCGTTAAATCGATTAACAGATGATTATGACAGGATTAATTAATCCGAAAACAGTTTCGTTTAGTTAAAACGTAGCCATTTTACTAACTAACAAAACGAAGCTACTCTGTAAAATTTTGAAAATTAAAGTTAAATTTAATTTCTAAATTGTGAAATTAGGGTTTAATAGGGTTGAATTCGATTTTGATTTTGAGAGAGAAGATTCCAGAACATGTTTTGCAGACATTGGCGGTGATACATGGGATGATGTTGGTTATGATGATGAAAACGAAAATCAAAATCAAATTCAACTCTAATTTCGTGATTTGGGAATTAAATTTAAGTTTAATTTTCAAAATTTTACAAAACAACGTCGTTTTGTTAGTTAGTAAAACAGATGCGTTTTAACTAAACGACACTGTTTACAGATTAATTAACTACGTCATATCTTCCGTTAATCGATTTAACGGAAGGACTAATCTGTCCGGTCAACAAAAAATTTTGTATTTGATTGAAAAGTCAAACAAAAGATAAATATTATTTTTTAATTTTGTAAGTTTAAACTTTATTTTGCGATATTGAAAAAAATCACGATTTGTTTTTTTTTTTACATTTTTCCCATTAGTTTTTATTAAATGTTGACGTTTTGGTCAATTCCGTATGGGATACACATGAGAGTTTAACTATAGAGCCAAAGTTAATTATAATTATACAAGTACCTCTCTCGTTGTTATTAATCTATCCATGACATTGTTCATCTCACCGGAAGTTAAATCACTTCCAAAAGCAACTTACAAAACCACCAAAAGAAAATTATTAGGATAAAATGTGAAGATCTATTTGTTTTACCGTATTAAAATGAAAATTTAATTAAATATTTTACATAGTTAAAAAAATTTATATTTAAAAATTATTTTTTATTAAAAAATACTTTAAAAATAAATTGTTAAATTTATATAATATCAAAACACATGTTGAATTTACAACACCTCTAACGGATTAAAGAAAATCTAAAGACGAGATGTCAAATTCGATTAGTGTTTTAACATTTTTTAAATTTAACAACTAATTTTCTAAAACAAAATATTAATATAATTAAAACTATTAGTTTAAAATATTGTATATATTTGAAACCTATAATCAAAACAAAACGATGAAGAAATAACCTGAATATTCGGTATTGGCCTTCTTTGTTCTCTTGAATAATTTGCTGTTGATACCTCTGGAAAAACCTTAAGAGACCACAAAAAAAATTATAAGGACAAAATATTAAATTCTTTTTGTTTTTAACATATTAAAATACAATCTTAATAAACTATTTTATATAGTTAAAAACGATTTATTTTAAAAAATAATTTTTATTAAAAATAAGAAAATAAAATGTTAAATTTATAAAAAATGTAAACACAAATTAAACTTAACACCTCTAACGGACTAAAGGAAAACCTAAAGACAGATGCTAAATTAGGTTAGTGTTTTAAACATTTTACAAACTTAACACTTAATTTTCTAAAACTAAATATTATATAACTTTTTATTTAAAATATTATTTATAAAAAATGTTTTAAAATAAAAATTTAAAACCTTAAAAGTAAAAAAAGCAAACAAAGAAATGACCTGAATATCTCTAGTAACCATGTCTTCTCATGTTTTGTTCTTATCGGATCATATCTCCATTGACTTCTTCTCCAAGTTTGCTGTAATAATATAAACAAAATACATTAAAGAGATAATAATTTTCTGATTCAATTAAAAACGTATTCTTTTAATTTTCTATTGGAAAAAATGAAAAGTAAAAAAGAAACTTACCAATGGAGGAGGAAGGAAGAAGAGAGATTGGCCATCGGAGACTCTCTGTAATGAAACCGTCGCAATTTATATTACCAAATCGAACAAAACCAAACCATCTTGGTCGTCCATTGACTTCATCGTTTAGCAACAACACACAAGTTCCATATCTACTAAAATGCTCCTTCTTCACTCGTCTCTTTGCAATACCTACAACGAATAACTTGTAACGATCATAATTCATATCTTTTACCCTAATTTCCAAGCTTTCTCTTCAACTTTTCGAATTTAAAAACCCTAATTTTTGTCAGTAATTTTCAAAACATTGGATTTATGTGATCAAGATTACAATTAAACGTTAAAGAATTGAAAATCCCAAAAATTAAATAGTGATTTGTACAGTAAAATTGGGGATTTTAAAACTAAACATTGGTTATAGAGAACATGAAAAAAAAAACCAGAAATAGAGAAAAGATAAAGTAAACCCTAATTTTTGGAAGAGAACTGTGATGAAGTAGTTTTCGATGATTGTTCAAGAAAATAAAAACTTCACCGTAACTCTTCAGAAAAATGTGTCTTTTTATAAGAAAACGGAAATGAAAGTTCACAGTTTTAAAAGTGTTTACAACAAAATACAAAACGTTACCGTTTTTAGATAATGATTACCTCAGCTTATATTTACAACAGAAAAGAATGGTTGCCGTTTTTTTTATTTAGTTATATCTCATATAATCTATATCTGCATTTCTTACATCAAACAATAATAAAATTTACAACGGTAATAATTTTTTTTTTGTATTTCTCTATCTGACAACAATTAGATTATAAAATCTGATCTTGGTAAGCTAGCTTCAGCTGCTGGTGTTCATACTGATATGATGTGTACCTTGTTTTACTGCTTTGGTTTCATTTTCTTCCCTACTGAGAAACCTCTCCATAGATTCTTCAGAGCCCTTCTTATGTTTTGTCTCTTCCTTGCTCAAGTCACTTTCACTTCTATTGTATCACCAATCTTTCTTAATTGGGTTAACAATGAGAACCCTGAAGGCAAACGACTTAAAGGATCTCATCTTGTTATGTCCTTAGCTTTTGTTGTCTTGATATGTAGTTTCCCGACATGGCCACCTGAATCTATGTATAACCCAATTCTCAGGGCCTTCACGGCTGGTCTTTCCTTCCAAACCAAGGAAGAATGTCTAAACGGATCATTAACAAAATCAATTACTTGCTTAGCACGCTATTTTACCCTATCTTCTTCTTTTGGGTTGGATTCATAATTCACATGAGATAAAATGGCATGGGCAAGATTCTTTTCACTTGTCGGTACTTTATTGTCGGAAAAGTTACCGGAACTGTCTTCTGTGGTGTACTTCTTGGCTATCATGTCC
The DNA here is from genome assembly GCA_000411055.1 of Leavenworthia alabamica. Lineage (NCBI taxonomy): Eukaryota > Viridiplantae > Streptophyta > Magnoliopsida > Brassicales > Brassicaceae > Leavenworthia > Leavenworthia alabamica. The sequence continues at coordinate 91,924 of KE156472.1, forward strand.
CTGAGACAGAATCACTAGGGCTGCCTTAGCCATTAGGGTAAACATTAAGCTTTCTTGTTTCTCAAGTTATCTTAAAATCAAGATCTTTGCTTTACCTTTTTTTTTGTTCTGTTTGATGATGCAAATGAAAACAAACAGAGTAAAAAACACGACCGGTGCAATGATCATATTCGTTATTGTCCTAACAGTGGTTTATTCTCCATTCGTGGTCATGGACATTATCAAACGAGCTAGGAAGCGAGTACCTGTACATATCATGGCGCTTCAATGGCTTAATCCAACAACTGAGCTTAAATGTCATAAAGAAGCATGGAGACCACGATCATCCATTGACATAGCAGAGAGGCACTAGCCTTCACAGCACAACTAACTCGTCACCCTACTGTAAAGTTACACGTAATACGTTTCTTAGAAGACAAAAGCTCTCAAAACGCAAAAAAACGAAGAGACTTTGTAAAATAATAGTTTAAGAGACTTTGTAAAATACTAGTTTAAACATTAAATGTGATTTTCGTAGATAGATTGTTATAAACAAGAGGAGTCTTGAAGAGACTTGAACATTACTTCTTTGCATTGTTCAAAACATAGAGTTTACAGAACTCTCAGATAGAATGTGTTAGGCCTTAGTAAGAAAATAATATCTTATATTTTGAATTGAATGTATTCGTGATTCGATTTAATTCGACCAAAACATTGATATTTTGATTTGTATTCGCTTCTATCTAACTGATTTCTCAATCTAAAATTTAAAATATTTATAAATATTTTATCCGTAACATTTATAAAATAATTATAAAAATATATATATTATTATTTTTTAAATATATCTTGAATATCAATATTTTATTGGGCAATTCTCTTAAATACCATTAATTTAAGTTTAGTTTTCACAAATACTACTAAAATTAATTTAAAACAAAATTACTATTTAATAACTCAATTAAATTAAAAATTAGATTATATTTTTGAAAATTTACATAATATTCAAACATTAAATACTAAACCCAACCACTAAATAGTAAAACCTAACATTATAATTTTAATAAAAAATTGTATTTATGTCTAACTACAAAAAATAATGTAATTTTGTCCAATAAATTATAAATAATAATATTACAAATAATTACTCTATTTTATTTAAAACTACACATTTTCTTTCTACTAATTAAATTTTAATATTATATATTATATAACACTAAAACTATAGTGTCGGTCCAACATATCAGTATGTACTAGAAATAGCAGGAATCACATAGAGAGACAGAACATAAAGTTAAAAACAAGGGTAACATGTGATAATGACGAAACCAATCTTCTTATCTTCTTTTTATTTTTTTTGTTTTCTTTATTTAATCAGCTTACGTCAGCTAACCCAAAAACAAAAAAAAAAGAAAAATAAAATAAATTGCGATCTGCGTTTTCCCTGAAACTAAAAAAAAATAAAAAATGATACAGCTGTTCTTCACGATAGCGTTCTCGGCGGCGCCGTTAACGTTATACATACCACCGATAAGATGTTTAACGGTGTTTGTAGAAACGATGGAGGAGATGGGAATGGAAGGTAGAGTTTATAGCCGGAGACTATTTCCTCGTATAAGAATTGCTTGGTCTAGGCTTCTTGATTGTTTATTCTCCTCTTCACGTTCTCCTTTACCTTCTTAATTGTTCGTCTTCTTCTTCTTTTGTATATATATATCATAATCTCGTTGTTGTGTGTTGTTGATCATCTTTGTGTATGTTTCGATTTGAGGATATTTCAAGATTTAGGCTTTTTTTGTTGTTGTTGTTGTTGATCTTATTAAGAACTAGAGATGGATCTGATCTGATCTGATCTTCATCATCTATGTGTAAAGTGAATAAAAAGAAAAATTTTACAAACAAATTATTAGGAATTAAAAACAGAGCTTTTAGTTGGTTAAAGTGCAAGGCTTTAAGAACCAGAGAACATCTAAGGCTTCTCCTCTACCAACAAAACAGATTTGTTCATTATGTTTCTTTATCTAATTGATGTTTCATGATTTTGACTCTTTAAAGAGCTATATGATTGATTACATAAATTAGTAAGTTTGGTCTTTCAAGGGTTTTAAACTAGTTGTTCTCTTCTCTGAAAAGCATTGAGGAGATGGTGGGTTTGTTCTGATTTGAATCAATCGTTCTTGTGTTTTGTTCTTTACATTCTCTAGTTTTAGAGGAACAAGAACTGGGATGTTCTCTACTTCTCTGTATCATCTAATCTCCTAAAATCTCCATACAAAATCCTAAGTTTAATGCATGTAAAAGATAAGTTAATGGAGAAGCAAAAAATACTTACTTTTTTCTCCTTTGTTCTTTACCAAATTAATAGAAACAGGAATCTTCTCTGCATCATTCACTCTCCTACAAATCATCATTAAAACACACCAAAGTTTATAACTAAACTCCTATGTTTTACTACAACGTTGTAATGAAAAAACTCACTTCTTTCTTTACTTACTTGTAGCAATGTCCTACTTGAGATTTCCTAGTTTTATTATCTTCTCTCTCAGTTACTCTTGTTGCTAATCTCTCTTCAACTCATAGCAGAGTTCTGAGATATGGTCTAATATGTCTCTCCCTGGAAACAGATTTCTAGCTGATTGTGTAGTCTTTAACCTTAGCATTTCTTTATTCACTTTCTTTACAGAGTTTGATTTAATTGCTGTTCTCCATGATTTTTGTTTGGTAGCTTGAAGGTATAGCTAAGTTTGGGTTTTGATTTTCACTTTCTTTGTTGTTTGAAGTAGAAGGTGATAAAGCATTTTTATTCCTCTTATTACTACAAGTGAAAAACAAACAGATAAAGAACATTCAATAGCTATAGCAAAACAATTCAAGAACAGAAAAAAACAATTCCCAAAAGGATGAAAATTATAACTCTGAAACTTTCGGGCTTTAATGATAAGTATAAGAAACTTTATGTATCTTCGGGGTGCAAAAAAGAAACCTTATGTATCCAATTGAAAAAGGGTAAAAAGTAGGAGGACCTCCTTTACGTTTATATATTAGACTCGCAACAATCGACTTTGTGATTCCGATTTAATCCCTCCGATCCGATCCGATCCCGTGTCCGTCTTGTCCGACCTCTTCTCGACGACTTTGACCGGAAATTATCGCAGGTTACAAGATCTCTGGTTGATTTTTTGGTCTTTTTTCGTTTGTTTCTATGAATCAATCGTTTGTATATCTTAATTTTATTATTTTCTATTGTTTCCGAGTCGATTGATTAGGTTTGTTTTCCTGCTCCCTGCAAATTTTATTTTCTTGCTTATAGAAGAATCTGGGTTTTTTTTGTTGGTTAATTTCTGAGGCTTGAATTTTTCGATTTCTAAGATTTGATATTTTCCACCACTAGTTAATTTTCATCTTTGATAACCTAGGTGTTTGATAATGTTCCTTATGTAATATGTACTAGTTTGAATCGAGGACGATAATGCTCCTTTACTCTTTTGTGTTTTCATATATTTCTATTTGTTAAGAATCTGAAGGCACAACTTGTTGATTTTTGTTTGTTTCTAAATAGTTTGACAACTTATCTGTTCAGCAGTGACTTCAATACGACAAATTTCATTTATCTCGTTGGTAATGGATAAAGGAGCACCTCCTAGCATCTTTGTGAATGATGGGTCTTTCATGGAAAGATTCAGACAGCTTCAACAGGAGGAGAAAGATAAAGACAAGGATAAGGTTTCCCATGTTCAGGATTCTAAGCCGGTGAAGATAATATCTGGGATCTCAAATCCTAGACCACATGTTAATAAGATTTGTATTGGAGTAAATAGCAATGATACCCAGAAGAAAGGTGGTAAGCTTGCTTTCAGTTTGAAGCAAAAGTCTAAGCTTCTTGCACCTCCTGTGAAGCTTGGTACAGAAGATGACGAGGATGAGGAGGATGCTAAAGATGATCAAAGCTTTGGCTCTGTTAAGCGTCAAAAGTTAGAGAAGGGAGACACTCCTGTAAAGTCAACAAAAGTATCAGACGTTGGTAATGGCTGTTTATATCAATATATCCGTGTTTTAGTGGGTTCTACTTATCTGGATTTTATTGTTCCATATCCTTGTAAGGGTTTCTCTGTTTCATTTACTAAGTTCTTTGGGAGGGTCATCAGTCATGAACATTTATGTCATATGATGTCAAGAGTCCCGAGTTTCCTGTCCGTTCTATGTCTTTATTGATGAATCTGTGTGTCTTATCTGGAAATTAGGAAGGTCTATGAGTCTTAAGATGTTAGGATATGTCTTAGTTAAAGAAGCTGCGTTCTACCTCTGGGATGGAGAGGACAAACAGTATAGAAATTTAATTGTCTGCTTAAATGCAGTGTCTTCCTTAACCAACAATTCAATTGCTGGAAACATTTGGAATACTTGCCACGCTTGCTACAAGGGTGATTTGCATTCCTTGTTCATGGACTTGGTATTAATCAGTTTTATAAGTGATATGCAGCACCACCATTGCCCAGTGATCCTACTGTGAAGAAAGTTGCTGATAAATTAGCAAGTTTTGTTGCTAAGCATGGAAGGCCATTTGAGCATATTACACGGCAAAAGAATCCTGGGGATACACCATTTAAGTATGTATTTTATTGCTTTTGGAGCATCTACATTCTAGATTCTCTCTTTTATACATATATACTAACTTGGTACTTGTGTCTTTTTTCGCAACCAGATTTCTTTTTGATGTGAACCGTGCGGACTACAAGTACTATGCATTCAGGCTGTCTGAAGAGGAAAAATCTATTTCACAAACCAAGGAGTCGGGTGTACTTCATAGTGGTAAGTGTTAGGCACCTGTGTTTGTATATACCAAAAGTCATGCAACTGGTTTTCTTCGTTTTATTTATTTTTATTTTTATTTCAGCATGGCAAGGAATATTTGCCTCATTTTTCTAGAACTTCCTACAATATGAATTTACATATGTTCTGAAGTATGTGAAATAATGTGAGGCTGCTCTTCCTGCTACAATATGTTGCTGTATTCTAAAGCCAGTTTCCTTCGATTTATCTTATCAGGTGCTGCAGCCACGCAGATGTCCAGAACAGCAATCACTGTGCAAAATCCGGTTCAGCAACAAACAGGTTATCAGATCCCTGCCTCAGCTCTCTATGATTCTCCTGAGGAACCTAGAGCATCCTCTAGATCTGCTCAAGCATCGATTACCAAACCTACCAACAGTATGTGACTTTTATCTGCATAGTTTCCCTCTCATCATTAGCATCTGGCTTTGATTGTTGGTTTCCTGTGTCTAAGTTGCAGATGACTCCTTCAATGGGCCGAGGGGTGCAGACCCTATATCAATGATGGAGTTTTACATGAAGAAGGCTGCCCAAGAAGAGAAGATGAGACGTCCTAGGCAGTCAAAAGATGAAATGCCCCCACCAGCTTCACTTCAAGGCCCATCTGGTGAGAATGAATCCTCTTGCTATTTCTGGTTTAAGACAGCCATGATTTCTTATCGCAACCACCTTTGATTTCAGCGACTTCCTCTACAGACCCTGGAAATAGAGGTCATCACATGGGTGATTATATCCCAGTTGAGGAACTAGATAAGTTCCTTGCCAAGTGTAATGATGCAGCTGCACAAAAAGCCACAAAGGAGGCTGCTGAGAAGGCTAAGATCCAAGCAGATAATGTTGGACATAAACTCTTGTCAAAAATGGGTTGGAAAGAAGGTGATTACTTACCTCACTCTCTCTATAAACTAGCGCCCTTGTTACTTTCTGTATCTTGTGCCTTTATGGGGACAAGGAGCTTAGAAAATTGGAGGAGTGGATTACAGGTGAAGGTATAGGAAGCTCTAGAAAGGGTATGGCAGACCCTATAATGGCAGGGGATGTAAAAACAAACAACTTGGGAGTTGGGGCTTCTGCTCCAGGAGAGGTTAAACCTGAAGATGATATATACGAGCAGTACAAAAAACGAATGATGCTGGGTTACAAACATAGACCCAATCCACTGGTACTTTTGCCATCTTTAACAATTCCTCTTGTAATAAAACTTCTCTGCTCACCTTGTCTCAATTGTTCTGCAGGGAAACCCCAGGAAGGCGTATTATTGAGGATTTGCTTCGCACAATCATGAGCTTTCTCTCGCCTCATCCTCTGTGAGCTTTGTGTTTCTTTAAAAATAATGTTTCAAGTTTTTAGATTGCTGATTATGCTGGTATGGATTGAATTGAGCTCTTTGACTGAAATTTCAGTTGGGCACTTTGTTATACAATGGATCTATAGTCACAAGTCATAACTTTATTAATGTTTTGAACTCTGGGATATAACAAACTAAACAGCTTATTTATTAATGTAAATGGACAAAAAGAAGAAGAAAATGATGGGTCCTTGCTAGTTAATGACATCACAGGGAGGGAAATTAGCAGAGCATCTCTGAGGAAGTTGAAGAGCCATGGAGCGGTCAATGCCAGAGAGTGGAGGTCCATTGACAAGGAGACAAAGACAAGGACGACCAAGTGTGACAACAGCTGAGCAACACATTTCTGTTGGTGGTATAGGGCTGAAAGGTGCAACTGCGGCTCTACATGGTATCAACTGAACCAAAGCAGAGAAGAATGTTCTACTGCATCCTCCTACTTCCTCTTCAGGCAACATGGGTGGAGGTGGTTGCTGTGAATCCTCTTGTTGTGCTGTAACTATGGTAAGAACGGTTATAGTCATAAGCAGCGTCATAACTAACCCAACTCCTATAGCTTTCGTCATAATAAGAGTAATAGTAATGAGATGATGCAACGTATGAAGATGATGCTTCTTTATATACAGAGTATGAAGGTGGTGTCAGGACATGATGTCTCACACCTCTCTCCTACCTCACAACCAAATAGCCTCACGAATCACGATTACTCCGTGTGTTTCCCATTCTTTAGAGCTTTATGCTTCAATCAAACTCACAAATATTACAAACATCTCTATGTTTGCCAAAATGATGACAACTTATACTGTTGTATGAGATGATAGGTGAGATCATTAGATACAAAGAGGTAAATAGTTTTCTTTACCGGAAGAGTCGTTATTAACTGTGGTAAAAAGATTGTTAAAAATAAAGACTAAACACATGTAGAAACAGAGACTTGCTTAATTTCAGGTGGTTTGCAATAAATAGCGGATCATTCCCGCGTTCAAAAAGCCCAATAAAACAAAAGCCCAAAAGGAGTGAATGATTCTCTCTCTTTCCTAGTACTCAAGAGTGAGAAAATCATTAGCCGCCACCTACTCTTTCACTTTCAACCCTCCTTAAACCTCATCTCTTTCCTACCCCGCCGCACTCTCCGTCGTCTCCTCCGTCACACCATTTCACTTGTTGACTCCTCCAGGTAAATTCCCTTTTAAAGATCTTCTTCTTGTACCCTTTATTAATCTTCTCAATTGATCCATCTCTTTGTTGATTTAGTATTTTGACTTTTTCCCCCTTTTGGATTCGATTACTCAGTCTCCTTCAAATGAATGATAATCTGTTCTTATTAATCTGAAAACCATTTCTCTTTTCTAATCCAATAGTTGAAATGGCTGGGAAGTCAAACAAATCAAAAGCTAAGAGAGTGGCTCAGAGCTCTACCACCACCAATTCAGCTGACCCACCACTTCAATCCGATGCTTCTTCTCATGAAAATGCTGTTGACTCTGCCGTGCTTGACGCTAATCACGTTCCTCCTCCTCTTCCTAAGGCTGAAGAAAGTGAATCACAAGTAGCTACTAATGATTCCCAAACCAAGCAAGGTTAGCTCGATTTGATGTGTGCCCACATAAGCTAAAGCAGATTCCTTTTACCTTTTAGGTGTTTTTGATATGCTTTTTTTTTTTTACTTTCAAAGGTGAACTCCGTCTTTATCCTGTATCTGTCAAAACACAAAGCGGCGGTAAAATGGAGCTACAGGTGTGTTTATTGAAAATCACATCTTTGTTAAAAAAAATTCTTCAGTGATTTGAGAATTCTATGTATTTCTTTATTTTTCAGTTGAATCCGGGAGATTCTGTGATGGATATAAGGCAGTTCCTTCTCGATGCTCCAGAGACGTGTTATTATACATGTTATGATTTATTGCTCAGCAATAAGGATGGAGAGACTCAACATCTGGAAGACTACAATGAGATCTCTGAAGTAGCTGATATCACCGTTGGTGGTTGCTCATTGGAAATGGTGGCAGGTATACTACGTCTGTCTTCCCTTTAGTTTTTTAAGGTTGAGACTAATTACAGAAATTTGAAACTTGTTATGTTTATATACACAGCCTTATATGATGATAGATCTATAAGGGCACATGTTCACCGTGCCAGAGATCTCCTGTCTCTTTCATCACTCCACTCTTCGCTGTCCACAAAGCTTGCTTTGCAGTATGATTCAGCACTGAACAAACAGAGCTCTGGAGGTTTCATATTTGAATTTTTTTCTCTCAATGATCTGTTGCTTTCCGTGGTTTGCGTAGGATTTAGTTGTGGCTTTATTTTGAAACAGATAAGCCAAAAGCTGACGTCCCAGAGCTTGAATGTTTGGGTTTCATCGAAGATGTGCCCGGCTCTCTCAGGAAACTAATTAATTCTGTGTCGGAAGAGATCAAGTGTGTGGAGAATATTGTATTCTCATCGTTCAACCCTCCTCCAAGTCATAGAAGGTAGATCATTTTAATTTTTGTAATGATATGTCTTAAATGTACTTTCAGTGTCTCATGATTTCCTTTGTGTCAGGCTTGTAGGAGATTTAATCTATTTGGATGTTATGACCTTGGAGGGCAACAAGTATTGCATTACGGGTACCACAAAGACCTTTTATGTTAACTCGAGCTCTGAGAATGTTCTCGATTCTAGGCCAAGTAAATCTGGACTTGAAGCAGCTACTCTTATCGGTTTATTGCAGAAACTGAGCTCTAAGTTCAAAAAAAGTGGGTACCAGTATTTACATAAAAAAATCCGGAGCATATTCATACCCTTTTAATTACGTGATAACTATCATTCATTCTGTTGAATTTGAAGCTTTCCGCGAAGTCATGGAAAAGAAAGCATGTGCACATCCATTTGAAAATGTTCAATCGCTTTTGCCACCACACTCATGGCTAAGACCTTACCCTGTTCCTGGTGAGTTTGACTTTAATAGCATTTGAGTTCTCATATCTTTTGAGTAGAGTTAACTTGTTTATTATAGTATAGTTTTCTTTGCTGCACAGTAGTATGGTATAGTATCTTGCCTCTATTCTTATGTGGTCAGCTAAACCGTTATTTTAGAGGCCATTTCTCTGCATGATAATGGTTCTGAGCTATTAACATGGCACCCCATGCCATAGGATTAGTGGGGTTGAAGGTTCCCTTCATCTTGATTTCATAATGCATTATAACATTGGATGATATTTGTTTTGATGTTTTTGGTCAAAGAAATTTATGTAAGTTAATTTATAGGTAAATTTTGGTCAATATTGTTGCTTGTTTATGACAGTGTACCAATTTTCTATTTTATATATTGAACGTGTGCTTCTGCTTACAATTATTGATAAATGACAAGATATATTGTTATTGTATGTGATTGATAAACTGGGAAATTGAAATTAATCGGCCTTTGCTCCCCATTCCCCCAAAGACACACTTGAAATAAGATTCAATTCTATTATATCTTAGCATATGCTCTTGTATCTGGACTCAGATCACAAGCGTGACACAGCGAGAGCAGAAGAAGCACTGACCATTTCCTTTGGTAGCGAGCTAATTGGTATGCAAAGAGATTGGAATGAAGAGTTGCAATCTTGCAGAGAGTTCCCTCACACTACTCCCCAAGAGAGGTATATCTGATATTTGACTACAGTGTTTTTTTCAGTAGCATGAAATTATACCTTTGGACTCTGTTCCTTTTCTAGATTGCTTCCTTTATTGAAAATTTCCTTCTTTGCAGGATCTTACGTGACAGGGCTCTTTACAAAGTGTCTTCTGACTTTTTAGATGCAGCACTAAATGGAGCAATTGGTGTAATCAGCCGATGTATACCACCCATAAACCCAACTGATCCCGAGTGTCTGCACATGTCAGTGTGAATTGTTTTGGCTTTTATTGTTGATTATCTATATCCAACTCTTTGTTTTACTTCTTCTAGCTAATTGTTGGCTTATAATATTGTCAGTTGAGTAATTTTTTGTTTTTGGATAAACTTGGAAAATGACACTATTTTGTTGTTTACATGTTTGTGTTTATGCAACCTCTTTTCTATTCTGAACACTTTGTTATATTCCACTTTTGTAGGTATGTGCACAACAATATATTTTTTAGTTTTGCTGTCGATGCCGACATTGAACAGCTATCCAAGAAACGTCCATCGAACAATCAAGCGGCTGAGAAGCTGTCCTCAACTAAAAAGGTCTCATGCACAGAAGGAATCTGCGATGGAGAAAATAATGAAGTGCTTAACAGCAGTAATGAGGCACCAGTTATTGAAAATGAGCAGGCGACATATGCCTCTGCAAACAATGACTTGAAAGGCACCAAGTTATATCAAGAAGCAGATGTTTCAGGGTTATACAATCTGGCAATGACCATTATTGATTACAGAGGTCATAGGGTTGTTGCTCAGGTTTGTGCTAATTCTGGAACTGCCAATTCCTTATTCTTGAGATTATCTGTATTTCGCCTCTGCATTTTAATAGCACTTTGCAATGCGTTTCTTGTGTATATTTTAGAGTGTCCTACCGGGAATCCTTCAAGGAGATAAATCAGATGCTCTTTTGTATGGTTCTGTCGACAACGGAAAGAAAATATACTGGAATGAAGATTTTCATGCTAAGGTAAATGGATATAGTCTGTCGTACTATTGGATATTGTAGCCATTAATGTGAAAATTCTTGTACTTTTCTGTTTGTGATTGTAATCTTTATCTGTATATTATTATAAGACTGTGTTTGTCCTAGCAGAATTTTATGTTAGTCCTGATTTATTTCTTGTTCAGGTGCTAGAGGCTGCAAAGGTTCTTCATATTAAGGAACATTCTGTTATTGATGCTTCCAAAAATGTCTTCAAGTTGGCCGGACCCGTAGAGTGCAAAGGGATCGTTGGGAGTGATAACAGGCATTATCTTTTGGATTTGATGAGAGTGACTCCTCGTGATGCCAACTATACGGGTCCAGAATCACGCTTTTGTGTCCTAAGAACAGAACTGATTACATCATTTTGCCAGGTACGTTTTTATATTCCTTAGACGCATATTCATTTGAGTTTTCCTATGACAGAACATTTTCATTATGAAGGCTGAAGCTTTGGAAAAATCAAAAGGTAAAACCAAGACTGATGAAGGGGCAGATATCATTTCTGATCCTTCTAGTGTTAGTGTTGATGCCTCTAAAGATGGTGATGCTGCACTGATCCATGCAGAGGAAAATGGGTCTTCAATTTCTGATCAGGTATATTTTTCCCTTCTTGATCCTTTTAGATATAAGCATTAAGCTTATTTATTACCGATTAGCTTCTATATCATTAGGGTTTTGTATTCTGATATACCCTGTTTCACTCCTGCGTGATATACCCTATTTCGTGTGTGCATTGAATGCTACTTGTTTATGGGATGCTGTGCATTGACTGTTACTTGTTTATTTAGTACGCACTTTAAGCTTTCACAGACATAGAAGTTTGTCAAGTGTAAAATGAGACACCTAATAATAAATTAGGATTGGCCCTGTAGTGATGCAGGAAATAACTATTTTACTTACATTAGTATATCTTTACTGAATAGAAACTGTGAAAATACAATTGGACTGGGTGGTTCAATCGTCTGTGATTGCTTGAGTTTCTTCTCAACCTTGCTTGCTACTGTTAAATAGAAATGTCTGAGCACTATCTGAGTTGAAGGAGACTGTGATTGCTGATATTCTTGAGTGTTCTATAGAAAACTACTTCAGAAAAGCAAACCGAAGATTCTGCAGCTCTTTCTTCTGAAAGTTCCAAATCATGTGATGATATAGCATTTAATCCCAATGTCTTTACTGACTTCACTTTAGGTGGCAAACAAGAGGTAAGCTATGTCGCTTGTAGGTTATTCAATCTCTAATCAAAATTTGTTCAACTGATTGGCTCTTCTTCTTTTTGGTTAACCAGGAGATAGCCGCTGATGAAGAAAATGTGAAGAAAGTTAGTTCATACCTTGTAGATGTGGTACTTCCAAAATTCATAGAAGATCTTTGCACTCTTGAAGTTTCTCCAATGGATGGTCAGACTTTGACTGAGGCACTCCATGCTCATGGCGTTAACGTTCGTTATATTGGAAGAGTAAGTTCGTCTTCTGTCAATTATCATTGTGCTAGCCATCTTCACGCTAGACATTGTTAACAGTGGCTGTACATAACCAGGTCGCTAATGGGGTGAAGCATTTGCGTCATTTGTGGGATCTTTGTCTTAATGAGATTACAGTCAGATCTGCAAAGCACATTCTGAAGGTAATTCTGAATATTTGTAAACATTATTGAACAAGAGTTGGGGAAGCTCGTAGTAGGTTATAATTTTCTTTTCCCTGCGAGTTTGTTTCTAAGAGTTGAAGAATTGATGTTTGTTCATTGTTTTTAAAAAATTTACTTGGTTATGCAGAACATTCTAAGAGATATAGAGGATCACGATATTGGAGCAGCAGTCTCACATTTCCTCAATTGTTTCTTTGGAAATTATCAAGCTAGTGCCAACAGCTTGCATGCCAAAAATCCAAAGAAGGTTCTTGTGTACTATCAGAGTTTGTTTATTATAGTTCCATGGTTGTTCATCTTGAATTATGGAATTTTGGTTCTTTGTAGCTGTGACAGGTGTCTATAACAGTTTTTCAAGAAATAACTATGCCTTTTGTTTCTGATTGGTATAAGGTGTGAAACTGAACCTTGAACTTGAACAGGATCAATCTATTTCCAAGAAGGGTCAAGGAAGAGGGAAAGGCAAGGCTTCTGGAAAGAAAAGCTTTGCATCACATATGATGATTGATTCCAACATTCTCTGGTCTGACATTCAGGAATTTGCTAAAGTCAAATATGACGTAAGCTGTTTATATATTATCTGAAGCAAACAGTCATTATCTGATTATGTTTTTTTTTTTTAAATTTATTGTCTATGGATTGTAACCCTTCTGAGCCAGTTACATGTTTGTTTCACCTACTATATGAATCTAAAGCAAATGTAAGCTTATTTTCAGTTTGAGTTGCCCGAGCTGTCAAGAACTTTGGCTAAAAAGATATCTGTTCTTCGTAACCTTTGCCAAAAGGTGATTAGAGACACAGTTCTTCTTCCTTTAGTATTTATTTACCAGGGAATCCCTGATTATTCCAGTTCATTATTGTTATTAATCCCTCCATTTGTCTGTTAACAGGTCGGTATCAGTGTTGCTGCTCGTAAATATGATTTTACTGCAGCCTTGCCTTTTGAAACATCAGATATATTGGATCTTCGGCCTGTAATTAAGCATTCTGTCCCTGTATGCTCTGAGGCTAAAACTTTTGTTGAGATGGGAAAGGTCCAATTAGCTGAGGTAGCTTTGTTATTTCACATTACCTAATCTATCTGTGGTTACAGTTTATTGTATTCATCTAGGCTGTTACATCTAGATGGTAGTGACACTTGTGCTTGAATTCTTGCCAGTATTTTGTATAGGATAAGATCAGGAGAACAGGCTTAGCATTCAATTCTTCAATAAGCTTCTTGTTTTAGTTTGCATCAGTTGCATCATGAAAGATTCTTCTTATATTGTGATCAACACTTATCGTCTTCTATTACTAAAATGATTAAATTTTTGTAGGGTATGCTTAGTGAATCCTACACGTTCTTTTCAGAGGCTTTTTCAATACTTCAACAGGTAACTGGTCTGTCTGTATATGCATCTCGTACTGTCAAACTAATTTAACACTAAAGGTGCTCATTATATTTATCTGATTTCAGGTGACTGGTCCAATGCACCGGGAAGTTGCAAACTGCTGCAGGTATGCTTCTTCCGGCTGTTTTTTGTTTTTCTGGACAAATATCTGATGTTCCTCCGACCGTCTATTTGTGTTTTATGTAGGCTATTATCGATGGACTTCTGTTTTATTTGCCTGAAGATTTTTGTCTTCCTTTGTTTTTCAGATATCTGGCCATGGTTTTGTACCATGCAGGAGATATGGCAGGGGCCATAATGCAGCAACACAAGGAACTAATTATAAATGAGCGATGCCTAGGTTTGGACCATCCTGATACTGCTCACAGGTACCATTTTCTTTTTATTTAGGTACTGTAACTGGATTAAGTTGGAAGCTAATGATATTTCGGTATTAGACTTTAAACAAGCCTTCTACTGAATTAAAGTGAATGCAGTTCCCGTCCTTAATTAATTGTCAGAACTTGCAATGTGCTCCTTTTCTTTTCTCTTGTTTGATGTAACTCACTTACTTGGGTTCTCTGAATTGCAGCTATGGCAATATGGCTTTGTTCTACCATGGACTTAATCAGACAGAACTTGCTCTACAGAACATGGCTCGAGCCTTGCTACTACTTGGTCTTTCATCTGGCCCTGATCATCCAGATGTTGCAGCTACATTTATAAATGTTGCCATGATGTATCAAGATATGGGAAAAATGGACACAGCACTACGTTATCTTCAAGAAGCTTTGAAGAAAAACGAGAGACTTCTTGGCCCTGAACACATTCAGACTGCAGTATGTTACCATGCTCTTGCCATTGCATTCAACTGTATGGGCGCATTCAAGCTCTCACACCAGGTATTAAAAATTTCGTAAAGCTTCTATCCTCTACCTGGCACACTTTTTTCTTAAAGTAAATTTTCTGTGCTGGTCAGCATGAGAAGAAAACCTATGACATACTTGTCAAACAATTGGGAGATGATGATTCTAGGACGCAAGACTCTCTAAACTGGATGAAGACATTTAAGATGCGCGAGCTTCAGGTTTGATATAGTGATAGTGACTGAGGAGAACCTCCTTTTATTTATATATACATTTTCTTTTGTATTTCTCTAATTTTCTCATTGGGTTTTACAACAGATGAATGCACAAAAACAAAAAGGCCAAGCAGCTAATGCAACCAACACACAAAAGGCTATCGATCTCCTCAAGGTAGCTTACTTGTGGCTTCAGCTTTTGACGTATAATGCATAGTTAGGCTCTTCCACCATAATATTAATGAAATCGTTTACCTGATTGGTATGCAACAGGCACATCCAGACTTGATACATGCGTTCCAAAATGCATCAGCTACTGGGAGGTCTAACGCATTGAATGCGGCAGTTCTTGGGGAGAGTCAACCTAGGGGCAGAGGTTTTGATGAAAGAGCAGCTCGTGCTACAGCTGAAGTTAGGAAGAAAGCAGCTGCCAAGGGGCTACTGGTTAGAC
>KE156472.1:108239-137323 GCA_000411055.1 Leavenworthia alabamica
AGCCATGCCACCACTCTCTCAACTCCAAAACATAATCAATACAGGAACCACATCTTCTGAGAAAAATGGAGAGGCAAAAGTACAAGAGAAGAAAAAATCATCTGAAAATGGGAAAACAGAAACCAAAGGGTCTGCAGGATTAGGTGCAGGTTTAACATCTTTGGATAAGAAGAAACAAAAAGCCAAAAAATAAAAAATAAAGGAGTTTTTGAAGGTAATGGTGCTCAAAGAAGAGTAGACACGATTCTAAGTAGTGAAGTTAGTTTTGTCTCTCCAAGTTGATAAAACCCACTTACTAATTTCATTACATGAGAAGACTTTTGTACCATACGTTTTGTTTTTCAGTGGTTTGGGCAAGTACCTCTTCCAGCTATGTCTGGTTTTGTTTTTTTTGCTTACCACTTTCAAACGGGTGTAAATTATCCCACAAACTTCATTGGTTTCTAGTAATGAAGACGATGTTGCTTATAAAAATCGTGTCTGGTCTTATAAAGTTTTCTCAATTCAATGATAACTAGTATTGGCTCTTTGAAATTGTGTTTGATACAAATCATCATCTTCACGTTTTGGTTCCTTTCTTCTTCAACCTTATCTTCTTTTTCACAACCAATGAACATAAAATAAATATTTATTTTACATTACACAATAAAACAAAACAGCATCTTACACTAAAAATCAGACAAAGCCCAGAGAGAGATGCTTAGCTTGTCGCCGTGTCTTCCTCCTTCCTTCTTCTCCATCTCAAATCGGAGCATCAATTATTACTCAACAGCTTCATCTCGTGTAACCAGTAACTTGGCTACATCTCCTTCTACTCCAATCTCTCGCCGTCTTATCCTTCTCCGTCACGCTCACAGTTCCTGGGATGATCTTTCTCTCAAAGGTACTACTTTTTTTATCTTTCTTAATCCCAACATCCAATCTTGATCTTTCTAATCATGTTAAACAATAGACCATGATCGTCCTTTAACTAAAACCGGAATAGCTGATGCTGCTAAAGTTGCTCAAATCCTCTCTACACTTGGTTGGCTTCCTCAACTCATTCTCTCAAGGTCTTCATTTCAAAAACCTCTGTTTCTCAAGTTATATCTTGTTTCTTGATTGAGAAATGAGAACCCTTTTGTGATGTGTGTGTTGTTTCACAGCGATGCAACTCGGACTAAGGAAACACTTAAGTCAATGCAAGCTCAAGTTGATGCATTTATGGAGGCAAATGTACATTTCATTCCTAGCTTTTACTCCATTGCTGCTATGGATGGTCAAACCGCTGACCATCTTCATCATATTGTCTCCAAATATTCAACTTCTGATATTACTACTGTCATGTTAGTTTCTTAGTCTCTCATCACTCTCTTTTTGGCTTCATCTTCCTTGTGTGTTGTGATCAATGTTTTTTCCAATTGCTATGTAGGTGTATGGGGCATAATAAAGGTTGGGAAGAAGCAGCTTCAATGCTCTCTGGTGCTTCTGTTAAGTTGAAAACATGTAATGCTGCTTTGCTTCAGGCTTTTGGCAACACATGGGAAGAGGTTTGTAAATTTCATCTTCTCTTCAGAATAATGTTATAGTTCAATTATGCATCTGAGGTCGCTTTTTCTTCGATTTAAAACTTGTCTTGCTTTTGGCATCACAGGCTTTTACGCTCTCCGGGCCTGGTGGTTGGAAACTTGAGGGTGTAGTGGCTCCATAGCAACATCTGTGTGTAGGAGACTTGAACTATCCAAAGCTTCAAGTTTCCTTTTTTCCCAATGGTTGCTTTCTCCTCTACAACTTTAGTATGTCATTCTTACAACATTCTTACTGGTTACAGAATATACAAAAAGGTTTAAATTCTCATGTGCCAAGTAGTTAAGCTTAGTTGTTAGCTACTGATAATGAACACAGCAAGATCAGATTGTTTCATTTCCTTCAATGCTAGATGCTGCAAACTGAGTCTTGGACCCAGAGGACCTTTATAATCACTTTAGACCCTTCTCAATTTCACATGGCGAGTGAAGCAATGCAACTAAAAGAACAAGATATATAAGGTCCATGCAATAAACTATATACTGGGAACGTTGTACCAAGTATCTTCATGTTTACTTAACTTTATGTATGACCAACATAAAGCATTTTATTCTACTACATAGTAAGTTGTACGTTCACAGACCTCTCTCAAGTCTCCAAGAACTGGATTAGTTTCAAGCGTTCTTCCTCCAACAACTCAGGATCTTCTCTCGTTAGTCTCTCCCTAGTTCCACCATCCACACTCGTTGGATCATCCACTATCTGTTTCATTCAACTCATCATCAGAACTTGTTCAACTCTATTATATTTTAGACTGAGACATTTACTTTTACATAGTTATTGGTATGGCCATCATTGTTAGGTCCTATAACCGGTTCAGCCTCATTGTGTTTCCATTCACCATCTATGATGTATTTATATTCAAACTGTCCTTCCTGCGTTTCAGAATTGTCGCTATGTTAGAAAATGACAACAAAACTCAGACACTGAGCTTTCCAGTTCATTAAGAAAAAACTCACAGGCAGTTCTCTAGTTAGGATCCAGAATCTTGTTCCCTTGTCCAGTGTTAGAGGTAACCTCTACATAAAGGCAAAAAAATAGTGAAAAAGTAGATCTTATTTAACAGACCTTGCTTTTGAATAGCAATGAGAAATGTTCATCCTAGCTTTAAAGCCATCATGATACTCATTTGATTTAAAATAAAACATATTCACCTGTCCCCATCCAATGTCAAGGCCAGAAATTTCTACTGTGGAGAACCCCTTGTCTTCTAGTCTCAGAGTAACAGTCTTCTTCTTGAGTCCTGTAAGCTTTTATGTACCCGGAAAAATAATCAAGGAACTGAACAAAAAATGTTGTGGCTTATGCTAATCAATGAAAGTGAGAACCTACAAACATGTGTAAGATTTGTAAAACTTAAAAGAATTGACTCACAACATCAATTGTTGCATTTCTGATAGCATCCAGCTTTGGGAAGCACGTTCGTTTACTCTGCAATAAATTTTCAAATATAACAGGCAGTAACACTAGTTGAACATGTAGGGTTACCTTAATATAGGTTTCAAGAAAATCATATAGAAAGAACATAAACCAGAAGTACATTTGTATCTTACCATAAGTATTTTATGAGCTTCCATAAGTTTATAGCCTTGCACCCAGAACATGAATGTCAACTGAAATTGTATTAGTCAGCAAAATAAATCAACACTTGTTCATTCCTTCATCAGTCAACCAAAGAAGCACAAAAACGAAGACAACTACTGTTTGCAAGTTGCAACAGTCTTATATTTCGTCCAACTGAACTGAAACATTGTTTCAGTATTGGGAAAGCAATACACTTACGCTCATGGAAGACTTACTACAGAAAAAAAGGGAGAAAAGAGAAGGGCACAGTAACAGATTCATGCAACATACCGCAACAGCAGGAGCTCTTCCCATTCCAGCAGTGCAGTGTACGTATGTAACTCCTCCATTTCGCTTAACAGCTTTGTACAGTGTACTAACCACGGCAGGAAGACGAATTCTCAAATCAAATGCATCAAAGTCTCTGTTACATTAAAGATTATAATATGTTATGCCTCAAGTTGTGAATGAATGCATTGATAGTGAAATCTTCTATCTCATAGGCTTCTCAAGAAGTCTATATAAGCAGTAAGAAATGTATTGAAACTGAAACTATAGATCAACACTAAAAAATTCTGTTCTATTTATTAAACATCAGTTAATATCAAAATTTCACTGGTTCATAGTCAGATCAACAAAAAGCTTAAAATAGAAATCATGGCTACTAACCTTATTTCACAGCGAATATGCTCAATATCATCACATTCCTCAGCATATGCTTGAATGCTGCTTATATCGACTCCAAAATATCTGAAATCACCGGTCAAGGCATTTTGCAATTCAGATCACTCTTCCCATACACAAACTGGAGGAAAACTAAGAAGAAGAATAGTAATTATGAACATAAAAAGATTGAATTAGAAAGATACTCCAAGTCTGGATTTTGTTGCAAGCAAAATATGGTTTTAACTCCAATTTTACGAAGCTTGTCAACATCTTCAGGAGTCTATCAATAAAAAGAGTTGAAGACAGTAATAAGAAAACCAAGAAAGTAACACATTATCAAAAAAAAAATCAATCATTTGACACAAAAGGATATAAGAAAAACCTGTAAGCATGATCCAACAATCAAATCTGGACGAATAAAGTTGTAGTTCATTCCTAACTCGTGGCGATATGTCAATACTAGCATGAAAAATTCATGAATCATTTGAGGATTAGGTAAGAAAGAAGAAGATACCAAATAAAACTTGTAGTTTTGTAAGTTGATCAAAGGCACTTACCAGCACCCATAGCTTGAGTCATGTCTTGGCTATATTCATCAGATTTCTCTTCCTTATCTGAAACACCACCACTCATCTCTAAGCTAGATTTTGAATCTGATACTGCCTACAACACCCAAGCATTTTGACAAGTTTCAAACAAAACAAGAAAAAACACACACTTAAATAGCAATATGTATAAAAAATTCTTAGACCATTAAACTACAATATAGTATCTTATATAGAGGTGTATGTATATACCTGTAAAACAAGTCGAGATTTTTTATCATTGCCTTTGATCGGCATCTGCCAACAAAAACATATTACAAAATGCAAAGGAGATTTTTATTATAATCAACAGAGTGATGAAGGTTGTACCAGCATCTTCAAAGAAGAAGATGAATGATCTCTTTGATTGCTTCTGTAGCCCAACAGAGGTGAGATTGATGACGATCTGAAATTACAGTAATGAATCAAACACAATACACAAATTCAAATCAATGAAACCGATTGAGCAACATTTCAGTAAACAGGAAGATACCTGAGAAGATTTTGAAGGCAATTCATCTTTTACAGAGAAAATATCAGAGGAAGCAAACGAAACGATGATGTTGCTCTGTACTATAATATAATAATGTATATGATAAAAAAAATATCTGGTAAAATTATATTAATAATAATTTAAATTCAGGTCCTCTAATTATTTGTGTGTGTTGACGGTTCACGAGCACCGGGAAATGCATATCACTTTTGTTTCTTACGTAAAGAGGCTCCACTTTTTTCTAACATCAAAAAACACCCCACACACTTTAAATTACCCAATCATAACCTTCCACGTAAGCTGTTGTAATGCTTTTATTATGATCTCAACATCAAATATCTTTATCCTTAACCGTTCGATTCGATTTTGTTTCCAGATTCAGATTGGGCTTTTAAGGGGCCCACTTGATCTGATGTGAATGAATTTAACACCGTCAGTTTTAAATTGGGATATTTTTTTTACGGGTTTTAATTTTATTTAGATGAAAAACTAGGGGTTCTTTTAAAAAAAAAATCCAAGCGACAGTATATGACGTCATCAAATTGTTATTAAAAAACAGTAAAACAAATTCAACTCCAGTTATTGTCAGAAAACAAAAAAAAAAATGCAACAAATATTGAAGGAAAAAAAAACAGATAAAAAGTCTCTCAGATTATACATAAGTTTTCATCTATAGATCCAAGTTCCATCTACTATAATCCTCAGAAGCTGTAGATGAATCTCCAAATAAACTAATCTTTGGTCTTTGTTGATCTTTACCCATTGGTAACTTCCAAAACGAATCTGAGTTCTCAAAGAATATATATGCAGCTATGACTGATGCCATGAACAAGCATAACAACACTGCATATATTTGCCACTCTACACATCAAACAAAGATATATGAGTGATCTATATGTATATAAGAATCAACACTATTTGCAGACAACAACAAACAAACCTTTCCACTCTTTTGGTACATTGAGTTTGGTCACCATCTCACCCCATTCACTCGAAGTTGTCAGCATAACCCTAAGTTTCAAGTTAACATTAGAAACATATGTTATTTTAAACATATGTAATGAGACAAAGGTTTTGATTCACCATACCTTTCACTAGGACAGAACTCAAGTGAAGCTATTGATAGACCAGGATGTAGTCTCTTACTGTAATGGTATATTTCCATTGTCTTAACTTCAGCAACAGATACATCTCCATCTTTACCACCCCTTCAAAAACCATGTAAATATAAGGTTTTAAGCTTTGTATTAATCAGAACTTTGACAGTAATGTAATAACCATCCCCTGAGAAGAAAAAGAAACACTCACAAAGCAATATATTTTCCATCCAAACTCACTGCCATTGTTGATGCAGTCTTCTTTGATAGCTTCTTGAATCCAAGTCTCTTCCATGTACTAATGTCATAAACATTGACCACAGGCGTCGCACCTGATAGTCCAATTGTTTAAAAGCTTTCATACGATGTTATGAGTTTAATACACTAATGAATAGTGATGCTTCTAATAGTTTACTTAAGAGTTGATATATATTATATACCTCTTTGAGCAGCACAAAACAAGAAAGGTTTTGTTCCATCTTTAGAGAAACGACACAGTTCAATACTTTCATCCTGCAAATATAAGAGTATGTTGAATACATTACAGACGAGAGAACACGAACTCGAAACAAAGAGATCAATCTGGTTCACATACCGCACTACGTTCCAAAGTAGACAAAGGAAAACCATCTTCAGCTTTCCATACTCTAGCTGATCCATCAGTTGATGTTGTAGCTAAGAACTCTGAGTCAAGACTACAACAAAAGATGCAAATATAAGAGAGATGCACAAAAACTATGCTTTAAACTGACAAAACCATATATAAGGAGGGAACATTGAAGAGAAGATTCTGGTTGTGTTACCTAAAATCCATATCACGGATAGATTTATGTGCCTTTGGCTCATCCAAAATCACACGTAGGTTTGGCCACTCCATAATTCTAAGACAACCATCCTGAAAACATCTTCACAGTAAGTAACAACACAAACAACAACTCATCAAAGAAACACTTGTTTGGTCTCTCTTTACTTACCACTCCACCAACAGCTAACTTAGACCCATCAAAGCTAAAGGCCATACACTTTTGTAATCCAGCACTTTCAAGAGGAAGAAGCTGTTTAGCTAAGATTGTAATATCTTTAGCTCCTCCAACAATCTCAAACGACCTGAAATTACCAAAGAAAATGTGTATAAGGAATGAGGTTGATAGTATCAAAACTAGTGTAAGTCAATTTCTGATTCTCTAGTATGAATAAGAGAAGCAACAATGATGAGATAAAAACAAAACCAAGTCAATAAAATTAGAAACTTTGTATGAGATAAAGAAAACGTACTTGCAACCACCTTTGGAGGTTGAGCATACAAAATAATCTCCATTAGGATGAACAGAGACTGTTATAGGATCACCATCACTCTCTTTAAACGTATATGTTGCCTATAACAACAAAAGAACAAGAAGAAAACCCAAAATTTCAGAATTTATAGATTATAATAAAACCTCGATTTTACTCAAAACCCAATAAAAATTTAGAAGCTTTAGATGAAATAAGAAATATACCAAAGGAGATGGAGATAGAGAAGAAGTGATAGGGTTGAAAGAGAAGATATTAAGGAGAGCAGGAGATGAAACAGAGGAGCCACGGCGTTTTGAAGCTTTAGCGATAATAACCCAATTTAGTTTCTTCAAACGACGGATCCATGATCCACATACAACATGTCCAGTTTCACGATTAGCTTCTTCAATCTCCATTACTTTGATTTGATATCTCTCTTTGCTTTGCTAATTCGGAGGAGCTTTATGTTTATTTATATACAAATTTGTTGTTGTTGTTTGTTTACAGAGTAGAAGAGGAAAACAAAAACAAAACAAAAAAGAGTTGACTTTAGATATTTGACAGAATGATTTTGTTGTGTATTTTAAAGAAAAAAATTGCAAAATCTCAGATATAATTTAACAAAATGAGATTTGCGCTGTAATTTTAACTAAAATAAAATCGTGCATATAATTAATTAATTAATTTAATTACATAAGTCAAAGGATGGTTTATGAGAAAGAGATATTCGTTTGATCCTTGTTTTGATGCCTAAATTTAATACAACTAATTAGTTTTGGATTTCGGTTTTTTTTCGGTTTTTTCGATTTTCAAAAATTGGTTCCAAACTGAAACCGAATAAAATATCAATTTATTCGGTTCGCTTTTTGGTTCGTTCGATTCAGTTTTTGGTAAAAAAATATTTCCGAATTCAATCCAATTAACCTAAATAAACCGAATAAATATAAAAATTCATCTTTCGGTCAAACTTTTTATTTGATTTATTCGGTTAATTTACACCGAATAACCCGATTAACTCAAATCAAAACATAATTTTTTACATTTATTCGGTTAACCGAATATTACCTCAAACCGAACCGAAAACCAAACTAAATTTAAAAATGTTCTGATCGGTTTTTTCATCTGAAACCGAACAAACAGTAACCGATCTAATTCACTTTAGTTTTCAATAAACTGAACAAATCGAACCCGAACCGAATGTTCAAGGCTACAACTAATATTACCATACTAGTCATAATCGTGCTTCCGTGATCTTATAGCAGTAGACTTCCCAATTTGTATTGTTTTAAAATAAGAAAAATAACTTACTACTAAAAGACAATTATGTAACTCATGCACGATTTTATTCTTGACTTATGCATATACTATAACTATATAATATAATAAATTTTCTTTAAAAAGTTACAATAGCCTTAACAATTCATCTTCACAAGTAATAAATAGATTTTAACTGTCTCAGAAGAGGAACTGATCACATACTGATTATGTTGTCAAGTGAAGATGACTAACTCAACTTCACTTGCAGGAGGAACAAAAGCCTCCTTCTTCTTCTACCTCAGAACTTGTTTGGAGCATTGGTGGTAACGGCGCAACAACTTTTACTACCTGCAGAACAGTTAAGTGATCTGGTAAAGAGCTATCAACTTTTGCAAAACCACTATGGCTTGGTTTAAGTATGATTCTATGTAAGTACCTTATGAGCGTTCAACAGGTTTGGTAACTCTACTTGATGAGCATGCAGATGATATCCACAATCTCCGGGAACAGCCTGATTTGGCTTGTGGTAACCTCTGCAATATATTAAGCCCTAGTTGCATTCATCATTCAATACAGTTACCACAGATGATAGCATCAAGCTTTACAAACCAGTCTATTGTACTCTAATCCATATACTACATTTGGTTAGCTTGAGATATGTATAGTAAGTTAACTCATCATCTCAAGGAATCTGGAAAATGTTATTGGAAAAAAAGAGATACAAGTTTATACCCATCTTTAGCAATAGCAGCAGCATCTACAGCATCTGGATCAAAGCACTTTGGTTGTCCACCCTCAACATATAGAGGGTCCCCTGCACTTTGGTAAGCATGTTAGCTCCAGTAAACATCACTAACTACTTCATAAGAAACTCAAGTCCTAGTCTATGCCATACGCAACTCAAGTCCTAGACTACTAGTAAAGAAACAGAAGCTTTTGCCTACTAAGGGATGTCCAGTGTATGCAAGATGAATCCGGATTTGATGTGGTCTTCCAGATTGTATCTCCACCTATTTGCATAAAACAAGATAGTTTCAACAAGTTTGTTTTCATCTTACTATCTCATTCGCTTTCTGCATTATCCTTGAGTGACATGCAAGCACGAAAACAATGGCATTGAAAATGAGATGACACCTTAACCAGCGTGCAATCTCTCTGTCTGTCCCTCTCCAGAACATATACTTTGCTGAGAGCAGGTTTGCCTGATAAGAGCAAAAAGCAGAACAAAACATTAGATTTTAGTGTGGATTATTCTGCTAATGGTATAAGATACTAGAAGCTGACCTTCTGTAGAAGCGACGTATAATCCTTTTGCAACCCCAGGATACCGAACCACTCCAATGGGCTGCTTGATAACTACCTTTAAAATGTAAATATACAAAAAGAACTATTAAGAGACACTATCTCAATGACATATATGAGTATAAACAAAGGATTTTAAATGAATGCGTAATACAAACAAATATGTGGCCTTGCCTCGTCTTCTTCAATTATACCATTTGCTAATGCTCGATATATCTTTGATATTTTTCTTCCGGTTCCACACTCTTGATCCAGGTTACTGTAAGAATGAATAGTTTACTTTCTGAGAACTTAGTTAAAGTATACATACATAACCTCTAACATGCAAAGCTCTTGTGGCTGCATAGACAAGGTGATGATTGATAAAGAAAAGGTATAAGATCTACTGCGTTGTAGGCTTTAGTAAAGCCCTGTTTGCTACTGACNTGATATTAAAATTAGAAACAAGAACTAAATGCACTATACTCGTTCTCTGCTATATTACTAGACTAGTTGTGTTTTCCTTTTTCCCTGAATAAGTTATGTTTTGGAACTTATAAAGAATGAGATGAGTCAAAAAGTGAGTCAGATATGATGTTAAAACTCACACGGACCCAACAAGAGATGTTCCCTCAGCAAAATAAGCTGCAAGTTTAGTTTTTGCAAGCTTTGTCTTCGCACAGAGAAGTATACCTGAAAAAAAGAGTTCATCCACTAAAACAAACGAAATAAACTGAGAAAAAAACAACATATCTTAATTCCCTAGTAGAGAGATATCATTGTAGAGATGCTTTTGCAATGTGAACTGTTAAGAGGAACAGGGTGAATACTAAAATCTTAGTTTGTCAAATGGTAAGAAAAAAGAACAAAACAATGGCTATAGACTATAGACTAACCTGATGTTCCTCTACCCAGTCGATGTACAGGGACAGGGTGTGATCCAACGGACGAATTGCTTTTACCAAAACACCACTGCAGTTGTGTCAACAAAGTCCGTTGTTGGAACTGTCCACCTGGTAACACCTGAAGTCCAGAAGGCTTGTTTAAAGCTATCTGCATTAACAATTACAATATATGAAATCCAACATATATATATATACACATCACTACAAGTTTAGAAGATAAGCGGTCATTTCTTAGACATGGAACCAAGTAAAAGAAACAACTTAACAAGAGTTTTGTTCAAAGTGTGAAGTTACCAAATCATTGTCTTCATATAAAACTTCTAGAGAGTATGGTGTGTCAGGTTCCTTCCAAGGAAGCCTATGGTAAACTAACTTCGAACGACTCCTGTGAAAGAAAAGAAAAATAAGACACCTTTAGAGAAGCTAAAACACTTCATAAGTGTTCAAATCAATGTAAGAAAAAAGAACTGTGTTAGCTGAACCTAAGAAGTGTATTAGGATCTTTAACAACTTCTCCATCAATTTGTATCTGAAAAATGTAGTAAACAAGAGATGAATAATACATTCTACAGAATCAAGAGATCATTTTTGTGCTGGTTAAAATGCAAACCTGTCCATTTTGGATTCGTTGAATCCACCTGAAAAAGAGTGAAACGTAAGAAAGAAAAAACGAAAGTGTAGAGAAGACTTGAGGAAGAAGATAAAAAAACCCTAGTGATGGAGCTGAGCTCTTGTATCTGTTGGAGTAGAAATCTGACAACGTCGTTAATTCTGTATAGATATTTTATAAAACTATTTTAAAAAAAAGGAACAAAAAACATATAAAAATCAAAACTTTTGAATCCTGAATCAGTCACTGTACCTGACTCAGAAGATGGGACGACATCCTTGTATTCTAAACCATTGTTGAGCTCCGGCCATGGGAATCCGATACGTTGCGGTGGTTGTAGCGGCGAAGGCATCGTAACCGGTTTGGTGGAGGTGGAGCTCAGTTTTGTTTTTTTTTTTCACTTTACCCTTTCAAATCGAATCAATAAAATTAAAAACCAAACATTTGAAGGACAATTTATTGAACCATACCGAAATAAACCGATTATAGAAATCTCGTTAATTCGGAATTTTTACTTTTACCAGAACAGAGTATTGAAAGTTAATTGGGTTTTTAATAAAATTAAGTAATAAAGGGGTTAAAATAAATATAAAGAGAAATAAAAGGGCCTGTAAGCTTTTTAATTTTAGGGCATTTCCTTCATTAGTCGGATCAGGCGACGTTTACATCTTCTTCTTCGCATTCATTTGGGAGTAAAATCAGAGTGAGAAAATGAGCGGAACCGGTAAGAAAATTGCAGATGTAGCTTTCAAAGCTTCGAAGACTATTGATTGGGAAGGTATGGCTAAGGTACTTGTCACCGATGAAGCTCGTAGAGAGTTCTCTAACCTCCGTCGTGCTTTTGATGAGGTTAACACACAGCTCCAAACCAAGTTTAGCCAGGTTCACTTTCAATTTCCCTCTCTTTAGATCTTCATCATTTCAATTCGAGATTAGTATTCTAGATCACGAAATTTTACTAATATCATTGTTAATGATACTATGCTTTGTTGATATTGTAAGATTCATATAATTTGTTAAAGATGTGTTTTGATTTGATTAATTCAGGAACCTGAAGCTATAGATTGGGATTTCTACAGGAAGGGTATTGGAGCTGGGATTGTTGACAAGTACAAGGAATTTTATGACTGTATGTTCTTGAAGAAACCATTGTTCTTCTTATGAAACTTTTGAGCCTTTGTGTGGTTTTGATATTTATTGTTTAATTATTGAGTGAAGATCTTGTGTTTGTCTCTATAGAGAATAGTTCTGAAACTGAAGTTTCCATAGTTTTTGTTTTACTATTTGATTGTTTGAATTGTGAATGATATAGCCAAGGAGACTTAAGAAACTAAGTTATATTTTTGTTTGTTTGTTGCAGCTATTGAGATTCCTAAGTTTGTTGACAAAGTTACTCCTGAGTATAAGCCAAAGTTTGATGCTTTGGTGAGTAAATAACTACGACTCTCGATTGCTCTTAGTTGTTTCTTTTGTGATATTGTTTATGTTATATATATAGCTAGTGGAACTGAAAGAAGCAGAACAGAAGTCTCTTAAGGAGTCCGAACGATTGGAGAAAGAAATTGCTGATGTTCAAGAGATTAGCGTAAGTAACCACTTCGAAAACAAAAGATTATTATCTTATATGAAGATCATAGGTTCTGATATAATGTTTGTATGTGTTGGTGTAATCAGAAAAAGCTTAGCACTATGACTGCAGATGAGTACTTTGAGAAACACCCAGAGCTCAAGAAGAAGTTTGATGACGAAATCCGTAATGACAACTGGGGATACTGATCTCATGCTTTCTTCTGAATCGAAAAGTACTCTCTATTTCTTGTTCTCTTCTGTTTTACTTTGATTTTGTGAGTCAAATCATAATAATAATAAGTACACCACAATTCACTTGAACATTGTTGAGATCTTCATTTGAAACTCAAAATGATGATAAACCCATTTGGTTTTTAGTTTATCTATTTATAAAATGGTATCAAAATCTCTTATATTTTATGCTAATATGATCCCAAAACGTTGTAAGCAAGAACTTAGTCTTCTTAAAGCTACTGCTACTACTACTACTCATCACTAACGGATCTTTACTTACGAAACTCAGCTGAGAAACAGGCAAAACAAAAGTCTTTTTGTCTGACCATATACTCTTGTCGGAATCTTCAAGAACCCAAATATTTATAACACCATCTCTTAAAACACGAATATTCAAAAACAGCTAGGTTTCCTTTATAGTTCATGAGTATGGTGTATGATATTTTCACCCGAAACCGATTCGTACCCGAATCCGAATCGAACCCGACAAAATTATTTCATTGGATAATAGACTCCTAAACCCAATATACCCGAACCCGAATGAGTTTTACCCGAACCCGATTCATTTACCCGAATGTCTAGTCCTGCTAGGGGTTGTTGGAACCACATCTCAGAAGCAACCATATCTATATATGTAGGTTGATAACGTCCCCATCTCTCTTTATTTTTATGTTATCCTATGATTTTCATTTAATGTCTGATGTAGAAACCACACTTCTTATCCTTCACCCATTGGACAGTTTTTTTTGTTTTTTTTTTAACATATGAAATTATTTCATTCTATATATAACCCTTGGCAGTTATACATTAATTTCATACAAGATTCTTACAAATATTTTCTCAAAAAAAAAAATTGTTTTTATTTGATACCTCTACTTTTTTACTCTTTTATTTATTTATCTGTTTAATTTATTTTTTTGGCAAAAGATTTTGTACCACTATACAAGCATAATTCACAACATTATTTAAAAACATAAAGTAAAAGTACTTTAAATAAAACAAATAATTTGATTGGTGAAAGCTTTTATAATTACAAAATATTAATAATTAAAAAAAATGATTTAATTTAATTTAATTTAATTTTTTTTTTAAACTGTGTAAAAAGCCACCATTGTCATTCTCTATCCTCTGTGTCGTTCTGTTGCAATGCTTCTTCCGTTTCTTTCTTCTTCATCTCTCCTTCTCCGCCTCTTTACTCCGATCATGTTCCCTGATCCTTTCTCTTTCATCTCTTTTATCAATTAATTACGTTTAAAATCCATCACTCGACCGGAGAATTTCAGATCCATCGCTGATTTAACTAACTACAGAAGAAATGGAGAGTTCATTAGGTTTCATGGCGGTTTTCGCCGTTTCAGGAAGCGTTGTGTTCTTAGTGAGTCAATTTCATAAACGTCTTCTCTCTGATTACATGGAAAAGCTCGAATTCGAAATTCGTAAGAATTTATCATTCATTATCTCTGTGTTTTTTTCTCGATCTATCTTTTATTATTTAAATTGTATTTTATTTTTATTATAGGATCTCAGAAACATGTGGTGATGAAGAAGAAGGTGAGATTTGCGGCGGATGTGGTTGAGCCGTCAGAGAATAGTAAAGAGTATCGTCGGAGATGCTCTTCAAAGGTGATTCAGTTGAATTAGAAGATGGCCGCAATTATTTAAAGATGAAGAAATTTTATTATTGTTATTATATATTATGATTGGTTTGTGATTTGAAATTTCATAATTAATTTTTGGGTTTATTTTCTCTAATTTTGAATCTGGGTTTAACCTTTAAAGTCTTCTTCCTAGGGTTGATTTTGTGTAAATATTTTGTTTGTGTAAATACACAAAATGATTGCTAATTATTCTGATATTTTGTAACTATATGATTGTTAATTTTAGTGATTATAAGTTTAACTTCTTATTCATTAATTACATAAAAATATCAAAATATATATTTCAATGTCAAAACTATAGAGTGTAGTTTTTTTTTTCAGTATATACATTATTATTATTACAAATATTTATGAACGTAATAACAAAATCTATATGTGACAAATCCACAAGATAAATTTTATTTATCAAGTGTTTATATGTATACAATATTTAATATTTCTATGATGTATATTTAACGAAAAATTTAACGAAAACAATCGAATATTTAACGAAAAATTTTGTAGATATGACACATATTTTATGATATACAAATTTTTTCCATAACATAAAATCACGATATACAATTTGATACGCAGATACTCTAGATAGTTTTTTATTCTTATTTTTTATTATTATTTTTAATACTTAATAAATTATGTTACAAAATTTACAATATATGATAATTAATTTATTCAATGGATTATATTCCACTAAATATACAAAAACATGGAAGAGATATTTAACAAATGATGTTGGAAAAGTTTTATTTTCCAATAAATAAAATGAAACCATATACATATTTTGGTTTATTAGTCAATACAATTGTTTTGGTTAAACAATTATAACTAATAGAAAAAAAAGAGCCAGGACATGTAAAACTTCCAAGTCAAATAACATTGAAGCAAAACTACCTTTTAACTACAAAACAGGGATTAATACTTTAACTTATCTTTGTATTAACGTATAAAAGTAAAATATTACACTAAGTCAAGCTTAAACTAATGAGTTTTAGTAAGTAAAGTGACATCAAAACCTTTACTAACTTATCAAACATTTAAGATTTTTTCAAAGATTTGAGATATATGAATAATCGTTGATATATATTAAAGTAACAATTTGTTAGAAATTTTGTATTTTAAATTAATGAAAATGGTATTGTGAATAATACCAAGGGTCATAAGGACGGATTAAAATGTGGGTTACGAGTTACGAGATTAGAGAGTTAGTCATTTGATTATTATATATTAATTAATCACGATTACAATTTACAACGTGACGACATGCATAACATTATCCAACTATATTATATAATATATTTCATATATAATAGTATTTGCATCTTCCCGTAAAGAGACTTTATTAAATATAAAGTTTTTATTCGTTAAGAAATGAGATTAATCACCATCTTCACTCACTCTTGAGCCTAGTCGTTTAAGCCCAATGATGGGTAGTTGAACTCACTCAAGGCCCAATTATATAGAATTTAAGGCCCAATTATATAGAATTTAACAAAAAAAAAGATATATTATTATCTTTTAACTTTAACTATTGATTATACGTTTAAAATGGGTTACAGTTAAAATATATTTATTCTTTAATCGGCGACTGATATTGTAACGACAGCTTCTACTTTGTTTATTCGTTTTCATCGTCACCGGAGACTCTCTTAAGTGAGCAACGACGAATCAATGACGAGATCTCTACCAAACCGCTATTTGATTCGTTTTCTTCATTCTCCAACTCTGTTCGCCTCCTGCTTCACGACTTCCAGATCTCTTCAAACTCTAGCCTACGAAGAAGTCCGTACCACCGGAGATCGGAAACATGAATCTACAGCTTTCATACTTCATGGCCTCCTTGGCTCCGGTCGTAACTGGCGATCGTTTTCTCGTTCCCTCGCATCGTTTCTCTCCGCTTCCTCGGCTTCTTCTGGTCCACTTCCTTCTTCTCTCTAATCAGTATCTTCTTCGTACCTTTGATTTAATTTCATGTTTGTGTTAATCAGATTGGAAAATAATACTTGTTGATCTGAGAAATCATGGTAGATCTGCTGATGTGGAAGGACTTAATCCGCCTCATGATCTTGTGAATTCAGCTAAGGATTTAGCTAATTTAGTGAAATCGAATGGTTGGAATTGGCCTGATGTAGTCATTGGTCATTCGTTAGGAGGTAAAGTAGCTTTACAGTTCATGGAGAGTTGTGTTCATGGTGATTATGGTGAATCTTCTTCTCCTCCTAAACAGGTATGATACAGCCAGTTCTGTGTGTGATATCTTGGGCTGGACATTTGGATTCGGTTTGGATTTTTCGGTTTTTGGATAACAGAAGTGAAACATATTAAAATTCGAACAGAAACCGAATTAATTCAGTTCGATTTCGGTTTGGATTTTTTCAGTTTCATATTGGATTTGTAAAAAAAATTATTCGAAATCCGAACAAAAATCCGAGAAAAAATCCGGAAAACCGAAAAAATCCAAAACCCAAAAAAAAAATGAAAACTCCTAAAATCCAAACCGAAAAATTAAAACACAAAAAATCCTTAAATAATTCGGTTTATTTCGGATAAACCGAAATCCGAATTGCGAACCGAAAATATCTAATTCATAAACCAATCGGTTTTAGCACCTAAATCGGTTCGGTTCGGATTTTTTGGATCAGTTTTCGAATTTCGGATTCGGTTTCGGATTTATGCCCACCCCTAATGAAATCAACAAGAATCACCTGTGGTAGCAATGCTGATCGTCTTCATTATTTACTTTCTCTTGGAATGTTATTGAGTGTTGCATTGTGGTGTGTATGACCATAGCTTTTTGGTATTTGATGCACAACAGTTATGGGTGTTAGACTCTGTTCCTGGGGAAGTTAAAGCAGAACATAGTGATGGTGAAGTAGAGAAAATTTTGCAGACTTTGCAGGGCTTACCTTTACCAATCCCTTCTCGCAAGTAATGTCTTGTTCTTTTCATGGTTCTTGGTGTTTGTATACTCACTGGCTTGTTCGTTTAAGCTTTATTAGTTCTATTTTAAGGTTAATGTTCTTAGGCATTTTTTTCTTCATTAAGGCGTGGGCATTAGGTCAGGTCGGTTCGGTTCGGGTCAGAAATTTTGGTGTTTTGGTATTTTTGGTTTTAAAAAAATTCTGTTTGTTTAGAGCTTATACTAGTGCGACTCAAACACTGTTATATGATTCTAGGTGGCTTATAGATCATATGATCAAACTTGGTTTTTCAAGATCATTATCCGAGTGGATTGGAACCAATCTGAAGAGATCAGGAGACTCAGAGAAATGGGCCTTTAACCTAGACGGAGCTGTTCAAATGTTCAACTCTTACAGGTTTCTTACCCTTCACTAAGAACCAACGGTTGTACTAGCCCTGGGCAAAATAACCTATCCGAAACATCTGATCCGAACCCAATATGAAAAGTACTACCCGAATCCAAATCTGAATCTGAAAAATTATTCCATTGGGTGCTAAACTTTTCAACCTAAAAACCTGTACCCGAAATTTAATTATATACACGAATGTTCAGCCCTAGATTGTACTTTATTCATGTGATAACTTCTCCAATCTCCTTTATTACAGAGAGACTTCATACTGGTCGTTGTTAGAGAATCCACCAAAAGAGACAGAGATATCTTTTGTTATTGCAGAAAAGAGTGATCGATGGGACCATGATACAACCAAACGGCTTGAAACGATTGTTAAAGAGAGACAAAGTGTCTCGGAAGGGAAGGTTGTGACTCATCTTCTTCGTAACTCTGGTCATTGGGTTCATACAGATAATCCAAAGGGGCTACTTGAGATTGTGAGTCTTAACTTCTTCTCCACACATAAGTAGAAGTAATCTGTCTTTATATGCTTAAATAGTAAATTCGATTGAAACTAATTACTTGCTTATTTGTTTTTTTTTTACAATATCTATTAGATTATCATTTTTATAGAAATATTATTAGAAATGTAATCTAAATCTATAATAAATACTTGTAATAAGCACAATAGTCCAGCCCAGCCCAGCCCAATATAACTGGAAAACCCTAGATACAGATCCCATTAAAAACCTTAGACGATTTGCCGCAAGTAAGCTCTTTAAATCTTCATATGTTTTGTTTGAGATTTAGAGCAATACATGAATGTTTTGTTGAAGTTATATTAAAGTGTTTCTGGGAATTAACTTAGCTTCTTAAGCTAATTATAATGCTTTTTGAGGTTATAAATGTTCCCTATATTATTAATATTTCCATTCTCTAAACTTTGTCAGCTGTTTAAAATTTATAATATTTCCAGATGATTTTCTTGAATGGTACATGTTTATCTGATTTCATTTTTTTGTTGTGTATTATATGATTTGAACTTGTATTTATAATTAAGATTTAAGCTGAATCATT
This sequence comes from Leavenworthia alabamica, assembly GCA_000411055.1. Taxonomy (NCBI): domain Eukaryota; kingdom Viridiplantae; phylum Streptophyta; class Magnoliopsida; order Brassicales; family Brassicaceae; genus Leavenworthia; species Leavenworthia alabamica. Next base: position 127,365 of record KE156472.1, read on the forward strand.
TTAATTTAGGGTTTAGGTACAATTAAGATTTAAGTTAGGTGCTAGTCGGCTTTCGGGATGGAACTGACGCCTAGCAAAAAAAAAATCTTAAATTAATTGGTATTAGTTTTTTTAATTATTTTTAAGTTTTTAGTTTTATATATTATAACTAAATTTATAACTTTGATATAATATAATTTAAATTTCATAAATTTATCATTATTATTAAATTCATAATTCTGATTAACAAAAATAACATTATTCTAACACTACAAATAATAACTAATATAAACAAAATCATACAATCAAAAATTAATCGGTGATAAATCGGTATAATAATTAATCGGATCGACTATATAAAATCTTTTAACTCTAAATTATTAAAAGATTATATCAGTTATATTCTGAATAGTTGTGCCTCCTTTATGCTCTCATATGGATATTACAATAAAAGTATCATAAGCTTTTGCAATCTGATTTTTAAATATACTAAATACTAAAACCTATCCAAAAAATAATAATTTTAGAATAAAATTAATTTTAAGATCCGATCAGTTTTAATATTAAATTAATTTCAGAATAAACTGAACTGAAATATTTTTTCAGAAAAAATAAAGATAACCAAATTTACTTACATAAAAACTAATTTTATTTTAAGTCTATTAATTTACTCTAAACTAATTAAATATTTTTTTTTAATTTTGGAGTATTCAGAAATTTTTTTAGTTAATTCAAATTATCAGAATTAACTTTTTTGTTTCAATTTTGGATAAAAAAATATTTTTACAAAACTTATCAAAAATTTGTGCTATTAACTTTTAGTGGAATCAACAATTATTGCGGATAATAATTAAATAAGAGTGCTAAAAAAGGCTTATGGAATGGTTCAAGATCTAAACTATTTTTAGAAAACAAGACTTGGCCACAAAACCCAAACTTATTCTCTCATTTTTTTTCAAGCTATCTTCATTTTGTTTATTTGTTAGAATCATTTTTTTTTTTGGCTAAGAAAATTAAAAAAAAAACTAAAAAAAAAAGTTTAAGTGTGAAATAATGGCAACAGATACAACAACTTTTCCAGAAGGTGATGCTGAAGCTGAACTAAATCCAGGACAAAACAAGAGTTTTGAAGTAGATCCTGTCTCTTCAGAGATTGCTTCTGATAAGGTATTTCATTTTTTTATGGATCTAACCACAATTGACATTTTTGATACATTTACTAATTATTCAGAATTGAGCAATTTCGGTTTTTAATTCATATCTTAATTAACTTTCTAACAAAAAAGTATAATATAAATACGTATATGAAAAATATTGAATTTACATAATTTGTTTATAAACTTGTTTTGATTTTAGTGATGGAATTAAATGATACTGGTATTTATATGTACATATTAAAATTATATTTCTAAAAAAGTTATTAAATATATGATTTGAATACCTAAATAAAAATACATAGAAATTATGAGGTTAAAAACGTTTTATAACATATTTTTATCGAATGTGAAATAATGAGAACAACAAACTTAACATTACATTTTTTTTATTGTACACAAATTCATATCTAAACTCCTAATTTTTTATATTTTGGGTTTGAAAATGGCAAAAGATACAACGAAACATGGAAAAGAAAGAAAACTCAAAGGCAAAAAAAGATGCGGCGCAAACACTTAAAAAGACGATCATAATATCAGCAGTAATCGTAGCAATCGCAGGAGCCGCTTTTGCTATAACCAAGAAATTAAAAGAAAATAAATAATTTATACAACTATTAATTATATTTTTTAATATGTAAGTTTTTATTTTTACAAATTAAGAACAAAATACTGATATTATATATAATTATATTGAAATATATACATTCGTTGTTTATTATTGTAACTTTTTCAAATTAAATAAAATGTAACTGGATATTAATTATTTTCAAACTGTATTTTGAATAAAGCTTTTAGTGAATGTTGATATAAATAAATTCAGTAAATTGAAAATTGTATGACTAAAATTTTAAAATTCATGAAATCATGGTTCTATAATCTCTTAAGTACATGGATTCTTACATTAAATCTACATTTTTTCCATATCACAACAATTATTTCTAACCAGTACTAGTCTTTGTTTTCACAAATAAAACTAATAATTGTTAAATTCTTTCTAATATCTTTAGGATCATTAACTAGCTAAATCAAGCCAACCATAAATCAACAATGGATAAAAATTAGTTAATCTATATTTTTATAATAATATTATTGTTGTTATTTTCTATCATTATCTAATTTTTGTAATAAATGTTAATCATATTATTAATATTCTTTTTCATATTGTTTATAAATAAATAAATTAAATTTAACCGTATATAATCATAATCGTATATAATCATAACCATTTTTAACTGTAATCGGTTTGATCTGTAACCGTTTTAACTGTATAATAAATAGTTATGTCTAAAATTAAACATAACTAACGATTAACTAATCTAACCGCAATAATCGTAATCATAGTTATGCCTAATGTCATTCATGAATTAACATTGTCATTGGGTCAATAATTTTATTCCTTAAACTTTGGAAATGCCAATGTCATGGAAAAAATGGTTCATTTCAATTTCCTATTGAATACATTTTTTTTATGACAAAGCAAAAAATAGTTAATAACTTGTCCCCATTGTATATGATACATGAATTAATTGATATGAACTTCACAATATTTTATAAATAGGTAGAGATAGTACCATCTACATGGCTTTTGATTTAATAGATTTCGATATTGAAGTAAAAGAGAGATACTAACATTTTTTTTACAGCAAAATATTTATTTATTAAGTTTATTTTTATTTATTATGCTTTCCGAATTCGATTTTTTCAGAAAAAAAAAATCCAATCCGGAGAAATTATTTTTTTTATAATAAAACATATTTTTAATATATAATATATAATTTTAGATACTATTATCTTCTTCTTTTTTATCAACTTGATACTATTATATTCCTATATTACACCAACATAACACAAACATAAAATAAACTTTCATAGGTTTAGATATATATATATTTTTGATACATATTCCACATCATTCAAGATTGTCCAGAGCCAGAGCTTGATGACTTGTCATTGTTTGATCCATTAGGGTTCTTAGTTTTGGAAAGCTTCTCTTTGAGTTGAATCAAAAGTTGTTGATTCTCTTTATTGAGAAGCTCAGCTTTCTTCCTTAGCTTCTCATTCTCTATTATTATTTTACAGTTTTCAATATACAGCTTTTTGTTTTCCTCCTCCATTGTTTGCTTTCTTTATTTTATAAAAACAAAAAAACTATTGTAAGAATTTTTAAAAATAGTAATAATAATATGAATAATATTAAAGGTTATGTTACGATTTTATTGTGCATGTTAAATTATTATAACACATATGAGTGTAGCAGCTTCACACCTAGGATGTGAATTGTATTAAGAAAATTATTTGTTGTATTTATTTTGTTTTTGTCCTAAAATGTGATTTTTTTTTCATTTTACAAATTCAGAAAAACTAAGAAAAAGATAAAAACATATATAAATCATGATGAAACATAGTAACTATAATTGTTTTAAACCTCTATGGACAGGGATAGTAATGATTATATTTTAAACTTTATAAAAATAGAATAAACAACAAAATTGATTATAGCAGTATAATAAGAATTTTAAGAAAAACTAAACGTCGAATCATAGAAAGAAAAAAATCCACTATATTATTTTTAGTTTAATAAATATATAAAAAACAATGATTTTGGTAAATAATATTTTTCTAGAAATAATAATCATTTTTTAATACATTTATATTTTTCTTAAAATTTTTATTATATTAATTAAAAATTAATAGTAATCTAATAAATTTAAGCATGTTTAATGGTTAAATCTTGTAAATAAAAATTAAAAATTAAAAATTAATATCCAAATAAAAATAATAAATCTTAAAACATCATATAGTTAAGAACAGAAAGAATATAAAATTTAATAATATACATATAATGACATTACTATATAGTTATATATTCTCTCAACGTATCTTGTAATGATTGAATCTTGTAAATAAAATTTAAATATAACAATTAGAAAATTAATATCTAAAGAACAAGAATAAATCTTATACCATCATATATATAATTAAGAATAGAAAGAATATAAAATTTAATAAAATATAAATAATAACGTTACTACATAATTATATTGTCTTAACTTATCAACCCAAAAGAAATAGAAACATAACACACAAGAACTAAACAGAACCAGAAACATAGTATGAGTGAGCATTGAAGAAGAGGAAAGGTTAATACCTTTTAAGAAGAAGATAGATACAGAGAGAATCTAGTTTTTTTTTTTAATATGTATTGAAGGTATAGAGACAATGAGACAACGTCTCTCTTATATAGATGTTCAAAAAAGCTAGAGAGAGAAGGGTTTATTTCTTTCTCTCTCCTGACACAACAATCATGCATTGTGTTTAGATGGCAGCTGCAAGAAGTGAGAAGAGTTTTGTGTATATTGCTTCATGTGAATAATGATGATGATTATTTTTTTAAAAAAGAGAAAAAGGAGTTTCTTGCTTGTTTGTTATTCATTTGAAATTGATCTTTAGGGGTTTTGCTTGTTGGGATTTTTGTCGTATTTATTAGTCGTGGGTGTTCGTTTTTTCAGTTTTTCGGTTTTAAAAAAGTTTACCGAACTAAACTGAATAAAATTTTTGGTGTGTTCGATTCGGTTTGATTTTATTCGATTTGATATTTTCTTTAAAAATATTTTTAAATTTAATCCAAAATTTCAGTTGATACAGAATAAACTGAACAAATTAATTATTTCAAATGAAATCGAACTATTTTCAAATGCTCTATTTTCTCTTCTTATTTTTCGGTTTGGTTGCATTTTTTAAAGGGTTATGTTTTGATAACATATTGTTTAAAATTATTATTTTAATTATTTTATAAATTATTATGATAATGTAACGCAAATATAAAACGCATTATAGAAGGAAACAGTCTCCACAATTTCACGTTTTATTTATTATTGTTTCTACATTTATTGGTTAGATATATATTTTAAATAATTATGATAGGAGAAAAAAAGACATAATAAAGATGAAGAGTGTTTGATTTGAAGTTCTAAAACCAACAAAAAAATAAGTATTTTATGATTTTTTTTTTCTTTTTGCAAATTCACATGCTTTGGTCTAATACTCATTCATTTTCCCCTAAAAAAAACATGACTATAATTTCACTTTTTTTATAGAAAACTACTTTTTGTTATGGTATATCTTGTACGGCTTATTTTAGGGTTTTTTAAAAGAATCGTAACTATGTTGAGGTTAGAAGTTAAAATGAAACACAACTAGTTTTTAGTAAATGTGTCTTGAAATGAAACTAAATAAAGACTTGGTGCACTTGCTTACTTCTTGATGACATGATTATGTGTAAACATTATTATATAATAAAGTTTGGAAATACAAATATTGAGATTACAAGTATTGGATGCACAAATGTTATTGACATTACTGATATTTTGATGTTTGGGGAAGATTTAATTGGTCTAAATTGTGATATTATTAGGAAATTACATGGACGAAACTCTTTCCGATCTGAAATAGATTGTACTAAAAACCGCTAGATGCTTTTAACAATCTATGAAATACAATTATTTAGGAACTCGACGTAGGTAAAACATTCGTTAGGTTATTATTCGTTTCGATCTTCATTCTAGGAGTCATTTTTTATAGTGAATATCTACTCGTAATTTCTGTAAAGTTATGCTCTATTTTTACCGTAAAATCCGAGATTCTATTTAACTTTAAATCTCATTTCTTTTCGGACTGAAGTTGCGGCGGTCGATAATCATTTATAAAACGAATGATGTTTGTTATTAACGTCGGTGGGTCCTACATAGATCGTTGAAAACTTTTTGTCGGTCGGTCGTTTTAGAATTTTTAATAGATATTTATATTTTAAAAATTTGTCTAAATTTGTTCACATTTTCAATAGCTAAGATAAAAAAATTTGAATTATTGTCTACATAAGTTACTTATTTTATGAAAAATTTTACAGTTCCAAAACTATTTTTTCTAATTAATAAATATTAAAAACTTCAAAATAGATTAATAATTTCTACTAACAACCTGTTTTTAACAATCTATGAAATACAACTATATAGGAATTCAACATAGGTAAACACACACAATTTATTCATTTGCTAGGTTATTATTCGATTCGATTTTTGTTCTAGGAGTCGTTTTTATAGTGAATATATTTCTGTGAAATTATGTTCTATCTTTACCGTGAAATTCAGGATTCTATATAACTTTAAATCTCATTTCATTTTGGAAGTGCGGCGGTCGCTAAACTTTTATCAAACGGATAAAGTTTGTTATTAACGTCGGTGGGTCCTACATAGATCGTTAAAAACTTCTCGTTGGCCGGTCATTTTATAAATTTTTAATAAATATTTAAGTTTTAAGATATTTGTTTAAAATAACTCACATTTTTCATCTTTTAATTATTGTCTAGATAAGTTACTTATTTTATGAAAAATCTACAATTTCAAAACTATCATTTCTAGTTAATAAATAATAAATATTAAAAATAGATTAATTATTTTGTTTAATTTATATTGATAACTTAAGCTGTATTTCTAATATTTATTTTCACCTAAAACATTTGATTAAATTTAAAATAAATTTCTTTTAAACTTAAAAAGTCATTACAAAAATTTGTAAAATATTCCCAGATTGTGAGATGTTCACTGCAATATGTTGCAAAGTCGCCATGGGCCAACAGTTTGAGCTGAAAAAATCGACCTGCACAAACCGAGGAATTCGATATTAAGAACCGAGAAACATTTTTGATCGGTTCAATTCGGCAAAAAAATTATATGTATGGGAGCATTTCATAAAAAATCTGATGATCTGAGTTTTAATATTTCATAAAAAGTTGAATTTTTCGAATCTCTTGGTATATATTCATTATGATTTAAGTTTTTATTTTTTGTATATATTTATAATTTTTTATTTTTTTTTTGCATATTCACATGCTTTAGTCTAATACTCCTTTGTTTGCCTACTTTAACTTCCCAAAAATACATGACTACAATTTCACTTTTTTTTAGAAAATTCACTTTTTCTTGTGGTATATATATCTTGTACGGCTTATTTTAACCTTTTTTAAAAGAAATAAAGAATATTAACTATTTTGATTTTAGAAGTTAAACAAAACTGAAACACAACTACAACTAATATTTTGTAAGTATGTCTTAAAATAGAACTAAAATAAGAAGTAGGTGTACTTACTTACTTCTTGCTGGCATGAATAAGTGCAATGACGTTTTTACCCCTGATGATTTCCTCTCTCAACAAAACGTTACGGGAATTTGATCTGCAGCCAGTGGATCCCGCAAATTTTAACCCGCTACAGTATGGATATAAACATACATTTTTTAGATCATTTTTCTACAAATTTTGCGGGACGAGTTATATTTTTCTGCGATTTTTTATATGAATCATGCGGATCGACCCATTTCCAAGGACTAAACGTTATGATATCCAAAATTAGTATTTAGGTTTGGTGTCTGTTTATAGATAACTAAACATAATATATAATAAAACTTGGAAATACAAATATTTAGATTATAAGTATTGGCAAAAGCCCACAAAATGTAAACAGCATAAATGTCATTAACACTACCAATACATAGATGTTTGGGTAAGATTTATATGGTCCAGATTTGTGATAGTATTAGGAACTTATATAGAAGAAACTACAACTATATAGGAATTTGATGTAGGTAAACACATAATTTCTTCAGTTGTTAGGTTATTATTCATTTCGATTTTTCTTCGTTGGAGTCATTTTTATACAGTGAATACTCACCCATAATTTCTAAAAAAATATGTAAATTTGATGTAGGTAAACACATAATTTCTTCAGCTGTTAGGTTATTATTCTTTTCGATTTTTGTGGTAGAAGTCATCTTTATATAGTGAATACTTACTCGTAATTTTTATAAAAATATGTTAATTCGATGTAGGTAAACACATAGTTTCTTCAGATTTTAGGTTGTTATTCATTTCGATTTGTTCGTCGTAAGCAGGGTCGGTCCGGAGGGTAGGTCACATAGGCGGTCGCCTAGGGCATCTAATAGTTTAGGGGTATTTTTTATAGATTTTAAGATATGTTTAGGTATATTTTAGATTAAAAAAAATTTGACTAAGGCATCCAAAATAATTGTGAATGGTTAGACCGTCATCAGGGCCAGTCCAACCATTTTGGATGTCTTAGAAGAAATATTTTTTTTTACTTATATATATCAAAAAAATATTTCTATGCCTAACATATATTTTTAGACCCACAAAACAAATCTTAAAATATAAAAAATCAAATAAAAATAGTTTTATACATATAAAAATTTAAAATTTTTGAATTTAAAACATATCACTATACTAAATTTTTTTTTAGAATGTGTCTAATCAAGTGGATGCCCTACGCGACCGGCTAGGTGGTCTACCCTCAGGACCGAGCCTGTCGGCCCTGGTCGTAGGAGTCATTTTATATAGTGAATACTTACCTGTAATTTCTGTAAAAATATTATTTATCTTTACCGTGAAATCCGAGATTCTATATAACGCTTAATCTCTTTTCTTTTCGGATTAAAGTCATACGGTGATCGCAAATTCTTTATAAAAAGATAAAGTTTGTTATTGATGTTGGTGGATTTTATATAGGTTGTGATGATGATATAATATTATTGATAAAGTTTTGATAATAATATAATATTTTGTTTAAATTTAATATTATATAATACTTTTATTTAAATTTTGATTCATATTAAAATTTCAAAAGTGACCTGTCGAATTTAATTTTATATAATTATATATTTTATTAAAAATTTCAGTTTTTTCTTTTTATATTCTATTTTTATAAATTATTAAATATTTTATACTATTTTTTATAAATCCGCATATATGCAAATGATTATATAGTAAAAATAAAAAACTGATTCATAACAATTTATACATTGAAAATAATATTAAAAAGAAGAAGAGATTCTAATAAGTAAACCAGGAAACACATCATCATGATCATGTATATGAGGATTCCCTTCAACAATATAAGGATCTCCACACTTCTCACTTATTGTCTGCAATGTCTCTCCTTCTTTCACTTCATATATCTCATCACATCCTAGCCCTTGCTGCTGCACAATCTCCATAGGACCTTCCTCAGCCTCGTCGCAACAGTTCATTAGTAACATCATGGCTACAAACACTGCACAGTACCATGAGATCTTCTCTGCTATTGCCATGGAAGAAGAACTACTCTTACCCATTGAAATGAAGTTATTTAGAGAGTAATATTTGGTGAGTCTGAGAATTAGGGTTTTGTGGGGTTTGAGATATATGTAAAAGATCAGTTGTGTATGGATTAAGTTGATGATGTTGTTGTTGGAGTTGGTGTGAATATTAACAGGAGTTGAAACGGTTGAAGTGTTGTAGGTTTTTTTTTTTATGTTAGGTCACTTGTCTTTGAGTCTTGTCGGAAGATTTAGGTGCAATAAAAATAATCATAATACAATAAATTTAGATAATTTAATCTCATATGATGAGGCTCATCAAGTATATAGCATATTATGGAAATATTTGTTCTTAACTAAAACATATATTGTGTTGGCAAGCCCGGTCCAGTAGGAGTGACAAAAGAGCCATTATCCATATGCCATAAGCCCTAAAACAATTATAATATAGCCATACAAAAAATAAAATTATTATTTTTAAATTTATAAAATTAATAATGTAAAAAATTCTGTATGTAAGATTGGTACACATCTAGTATATTTTAAAATTTGTGAGGCGCTAGTTCGGAGTTTAGAATATAATTAGTGTTTAGCAAAAAAAATAATACTGAAAACCTAAATGGATATTAGTTTTGAAGTTTTATTTTTTAATATATATATATATATATATATATATATA
>KE156473.1:2002-19063 GCA_000411055.1 Leavenworthia alabamica
CTGTAGCACCTGAGGATGCAAAGATGATGCAAGCTGCAGAGACACGTGTATTCGGCCAAACTCAAAAAGGTGGTGCAGCCTCTGTGATGCAGGCTGCAGCCGCAGCCAACAAACGCAGTGGCTTCGTCCAATCAGGTGACACAACTGACCTCGCCGCTGATCGAGGCGTCACCGTGGCGCAAACAGAAGTCCCAGGTGCACGTGTCACAACAGAATTCGTCGGTGGACAGGTCACAACTCCTTTCACAGTTTACATATTTTACTTTTTTTATAATAATTTGAAGATTGTTTATTATAGGTTGTTGGACAATACGTTGAACCGAAGCCTATAGCGACCTCAATGGCAACAGAAGCAGACGTTGTGGGATTGAATTTGCAAAGTGCAATAACGATTGGAGAAGCTTTGGAGGCGACTGTACAAACCGCTGGAAACAAACCAGTTGATCAGAGTGATGCAGCAGCGATTCAAGCAGCAGAGGTTAGAGCTTCTGGCTCTAATGTCATTGCTTCTGGTGGACTCGCTGCTTCAGCTCAGTCTGCAGCTAATCACAACGCTAACACAGAGACTGACGAGGATAAAATCAAGCTCGTTGATGTTTTGACGGTTAATTAAAAACCCCAATTTGTAAAACATTTTCAATATCTGAACGCTTTTAACAGTGTCTAATGTTTTAGGGTGCTACTGGGAAGTTACGTGCAGATAAAGCCGCAACGAGGGAAGATGCAGAGGGAGTGACAAGCGCAGAGCTGAGGAACAACCCTAAACTGGTTACTCACCCTGGTGGTGTGGCTGCTTCTGTTACCGCCGCTGCTAGGCTTAACGAGAAAGCCGATATATGAAAAATCCAGCAAGAGGAAGATGGCTGTGTCATCTAAATCCATAAATAAACTTGTCATGTACAAATCTTCTAGAGTAAAACAAAACGATGAACAGAGAGTTTTTTACTGAGTGGAAGTAGCAGAACCAACAAGAACACCTTGAGCATTACCTTCCTTGTTATTATTACCTTGTTCCTTGTTATCGTCTTGTTTCCTTAACCTAATCTTATACTTAGCTTCAACATCAGTAAGATCTTTCTTTTTCTTCTCCAATGTCTCATATAACTTCTTCACAACCTCTTCAAGACCTTGTTTATTGCGTTGCACAGCTGGGAGTACTTCTTTAATGGTTCTCTCAACAAGAACACCACCTATCATACGGAAGCATTTCCTAGATTGGTCAAGAGGTTGAATAGTGTTGATGACCAATGAGTGTTCGCTCACTTGCATTTCAAGTTCGGTTATGTTAGAGTAGATTTGGCTTAACTCTGATCTCATGGACTCATACATGTTCAGAACTTGTTGCTCATTCATTGGTTCTCTTAAGCCACTACTTGCAGATTTGCTCGCCATTACGTTCGATGATCCTAGAACGAACAATAATAAATCGTTGAATCCAATCACATAACGTATCCTCCCTCATCAGAGTTCATTAGCTCATAGCATCAAATTCATATATGAAAATAGAAGCAACAAACGCAGAACCGTTTCACAGAGTAAGATGTATATGAACATAATAATAGAATATATCTCTATATTCTGTTGCAACCACCTCCGACTTCTACGGAGTAGTGACTTTGTATAACTGTTATCTAACTGTTGTAACTCAGCCTATTTAATGGCTAGATTATACATGAATGACACAGAGAGTTTTACCAACTTATATGGTATCAGAGCAAAACTGATCCAATGATTTTTTTCTTTTTACTCAAATGGCGTATCAACCTAATCTTGATCGCATCTATGGAGTCTCTAATATCAAGTCCCATATTCCTATTACACTTGATTTACAGGAACTCAATTACGATCCATGGTCTGATCTCATTCAAAGTCACTGTCTCAGCTTTGATGTTCTCGGCCACTTAGATGGATCTCTTCTCCCTACAGACGAAACTGACATAGCTTGGAAGAAACGAGACGAAATTGTTAAACTATGGCTCTACGGAACAATTTCTAAAGACGTCTTCAAGTCAGCCTTCAAAGCAAAAGCAACATCTCGCGATGTTTGGCTAGGGATCGAAACTTTGTTTCAGGGAAATCGAGATGCTCGAGCCATCCAACTCGACAATGATCTTCGCACGAAAGAAATTGGTGACAAATCAGTCCACACATATTGTCAGGAGCTCCGCACAATAGCCGATCTTCTCACCAATGTTGGTTCTCCTGTCTCTGACAGAACGCTGGTCTCATACATGCTTAATGGCCTCACTGAAAAATTTGATAACATATTAAATGTTATCAAACATAGAAACCCATTCCCAACCTTCTCTGAGGCACGTGAGATGCTAATCTCTGAAGAAGATCGATTGAGCAAGATTAGGAAACCAGATCTGACTCACACAAATAATGCATCGTCAAGCACGGTTCTTGCAGCGACTCATACAAGTTCGCGTGACAACCGATCCAAACAATCACAATCAGATGCTTCCCGCAACTATCCAAACAAGCCTCAATACAATAATCGAGGTCGTGGCCGCGCTCGGCGAGGGAGAGGCGGTCGCAACAATCCGTACTGGAATGGCCCGTTTTGGAATCAGCCTTGTCCGCCATGGGCCGCAGATGTTGGGCCTTGGAGCTACCATCACAACTACCAGCAAATGGGCCCTCGCCCACCACAACAACAACTGGCGCGACCCAGTAGCTATTACACAGGTCCGCCACATCTCACCAACGAAAATCATCAAGCCTTCAACTCACTCACACTAATTGATCCGGCTGATAGTAATTGGTATCTAGACTCTGGAGCGACTGCTCATCTTGCGGGAACGGCAGGTAAACTCACTTCTATTACTAATTTGAGCAATAGAAAATCTGTTATGGTTGGTAACGGTCATAAAATCCCAGTAATTGCTTCTGGCTCTTTTTCCTTTACGACCCCATTTCGTCCACTAAACTTAAAAAATGTCCTTGTTACACCATCTATAGTCAAAAATTTAATTTCTGTTCGCCAATTTACCAAAGATAATGCTTGCACTATCGAATTTGACTCCAATGGTTTTTCTGTGAAGGATCTTCACACCAAAAAACAGATTTTCCGCAGTGAGAGCAAAGGTGATCTCTACCCATTTCATCAATTGTCGCCTACCCTAACATCTCAACCACAAGCTTTTCTTCTTTCTTCTGATACATGGCATCAAAGACTTGCTCATCCGAGCTCTTCTGTTTTAGGTTCACTACAGTATGCTTCTTTTATCCGTTGTACTAAAAACACAACTTCTGTTTGTTCTACTTGCCAAATTTCGAAAGCAGTAAAGTTGCCATTTTATCCTTCTCTGTCTACTGTTAGTGAACCGTTTGATTTGATTCATTCTGATTTATGGTCTTCCCCAGTCCCAAGTATCAGTGGTATGCGGTATTATGTATTGTTCTTAGACCACTATACACAATTTCTTTGGATATATCCCCTTAGGAATAAGAGTGATGTGTTTTCAAAGTTTGTTCATTTCACAAAATATGTACAGACAAACTTTAAGAAAACAATAAAATCACTTCAATGCGATAATGGCAAAGAATATGACAATCGGGATTTCCATGAATTCTTAGGAACTAATGGCATCACGATACGATTCTCTTGTCCTTATACATCACAACAAAACGGGAAATCGGAACGAATGATTCGAACTGTAAACAATGCCATTAGGAGTATGCTTTTTCAAGCAAATCTCCCAGCCTCCTTCTGGGTCGAATCACTTCATGCTGCTGCTCACATTTTAAATTTGTTGCTCAGTAAATCTATAAACAACCAAATCCCATTCATCAAGCTCTTTAACAAACCTGCTAAATACGATCATCTCCGCATCTTTGGGTGCCTCTGTTATCCTAATGTTAACCATTCCAACCTCCCCAAGCTAAACCCGAGGTCAGCTCCCTCTCTGTTTCTTGGATACCCCACCCAGCACAGCGGATATCGCTGCTTAGACCTTGCTACCAGAAAAATCATCATCTCACGTCATGTGATTTTTGATGAAAACAACTTCCCTTACAAACAATCTGACCCACAACCATCGTCCTCTTACGACTTCCTGTCTCTTGATGACACAGTTTCACCACTGTTTCACCAAATACTCACCTCGTCACACCCTACAGTATCTACTCCAATACCTGCAACACAAACACAATCACCATCAAACACAGTCCAAATACAAAAACCAACCCATCAAATGACCACCAGATCAAAACAGGGCATCATAAAACCAAAGAAAATAATCTCACTTAATGCCCAAACTATCTCTCCTCTCCCAAACTCCCATATAGAAGCATTACGGGATCCAGATTGGAACCCAGCTATGGCTGATGAGTATAATGCACAAATGAGTAATAGAACATGGAGTTTGGTACCTAGACCAGCAGATACTAACATTATTCGATCTATGTGGTTGTTCAAGCATAAATTCAATGCAGATGGGTCTTTATCTAGGTACAAAGCGAGGCTGGTGGCTAATGGAAAATCACAAGAAGAGGGAATTGATTACACAGATACATTCAGTCCAGTAGTAAAACCAGCTACTATTCGGACTGTTTTAAACGAGGCACTTGCACATGATTGGCCTATCCACCAGCTAGATGTCAAGAACGCATTTCTCCACGGCAAATTGAACGAAACGATCTACATGTTTCAGCCTCCTGGATACAAAAGTACCGAATATCCTGACTATGTTTGTAAGTTGGACAAATCAATATATGGCCTGAAGCAATCTCCCCGCGCCTGGAATGCAAGGTTTGTCTCTTTCATCACTTCACAAGGATTCAAACAGTGTAAAACAGACAATAGCTTGTTTGTCTACAAGAATGGACTGTGTCAAGCATTTTTGGTGCTCTATGTCGACGACATCATACTCACAGCATCATCAACAACATTATTACAGACAATCATTGCAGTCCTCAAACAGGAATTCCCCATGACCGATGAAGGCCAATTACATCATTTTCTCGGTATTTCTGCGGTGTTTGATCAGCACGGTTTACATCTCTCCCAGACAACTTATGCGACTGACATCATACAGCGTGCCGGAATGTCCGAATGTAAGCCTTGTAATACCCCAGTTGATTTGAGTTCCAAACTGTCCGAACACGGAGGCGAGCTATTGCAAAATCCCACTGAATATCGCAGCTTAGCAGGAGCTCTTCAATACCTCACCTTCACACGGCCAGACCTTACATATGCAGTACAACAATTATGTCTCTTCATGCATCAACCAAGAGAATCTCACATGAAAGCACTACGACGTGTCATTCGGTATGTACAGGGAACCAAGACAAAAGGACTATATCTAAAACGGCATCAAAAACCAGAGATCAAAGTCTATACCGATGCTGATTGGGCTGGATGTCCTGACACAAGAAGATCAACATCCGGCTACTGCTTATATTTAGGCGACAACTTAATCTCCTGGTCCTCCAAAAGACAACAGACTGTGTCAAGATCAAGCTCCGAGGCAGAATATAAAGGTGTAGCAAATGCAGTGGCAGAGTCTTGCTGGATACGGAATCTCTTGGTTGAAATGAACTGTCCAATCTACAAAGCTTCATTGGTGTATTGTGATAACATAAGTGCAGTCTATCTTTCTACCAATCCGGTACAACACCAAAGGACAAAACACATCGAAATTGACATTCATTTCGTCCGCGAAAAAGTGGCACTTGGACAGGTCCGAGTCATTCATGTACCTTCAAAAGTCCAATATGCGGATATCTTCACTAAAGGTCTTCCTACTACTCTGTTCAATGACTTCCGCTCCAGTTTAGGCGTTCAAGAACTCCACGCTACAACTGCGGGAGGGTAATAGAATATATCTCTATATTCTGTTGCAACCACCTCCGACTTCTACGGAGTAGTGACTTTGTATAACTGTTATCTAACTGTTGTAGCTCAGCCTATTTAATGGCTAGATTATACATGAATGACACAGAGAGTTTTACCAACTTATACATAATAATACTTGAATCTTAAACATAGCAGCAACGATCTGAGTTTTAGATCCATTTCAAACAATCAGGGAACTGTGACTAGGTTGAGTATGTTTCCATGACTAGCTTCGATTGAGATCGAAGAAGGTTGATTTGAAATTTATACAGTTCTAAAACTACGATTCTGTTTACTCTGAGATCCACATCAACACAAACCTTATTTTAACTGGAAATTTAAAAATTAACAATGAAAACAAAACAACTTACTTTCAGAAACGAGGAAGATCAAAAATGCTAAGCTTACTTTGGAGTAAAATAATCTATTAATCCGGAGGAAGATGAAGAAAACGAGGCGCAGAGAGAGAGAGCGAGCGAGGAAGATGAAAAATCAAATCCAGGGTTTGGTTTAACTCTTTTTTTTTTTTGTTCACAACAGAAGAACCGATTTTGAAGATTTTGAACCGGTTTAATCGAACCGGATTTTTCTTTTTTTCACCACGGCACAAATGAAAGAAGAAATAACATTTGATCTTACAGAGAAACGATATGATTTATTTGTATAATCCATTTGTTAAATGAATAGTCTTCTTCTTGACATTCCTCTGCTTAAGCTTCACTTTAACATTAACACCATTATCAATAATAGCTTGAAGCACGATCTGAAGCTTACCCTCAATTTTATCTCCTTTCCTAGGAGTGTATATAACGTCATGTATGTCATCCTCTAAGCTTCTTTGAGCAAGAATAGCCCCAACGGTAGCACAAGCTGCAACGTCTCTAGTCGAACCAAGGTCGAACTTTAAGTCTTTTGAAATGGAATGAGCCACAGTAACAACCTTACTAGTCACCCTGTGAATCACACATGCTCGTACCGAAGCCTTTGAGATGTAAATGTCTAAGCAAAATGGGTAGTGATAAGGAGCTGTGAATTGGTTCAACGTATATGTTCTTTCTCTCTTCTTCACAGCTTCATTAAGATGATTCATTTCATGAGACTCATCTTTCTTCTTGTATTCATCACGAACTTGTTTATTACTCTTGTCCTTATTCTTTATCTTGGTCTCTTCTTGGTTTTGATCTTTTCTAGCTTTATTGTGCTGATTCTTACGGTGGAAATCGTAGTTGTATTCCTCGAATTCTTTTGATCCTCGATCGAGCTTGTAGAAAAGATCACCACGAATTCTCATATTATCAATCTCATCATGATCAAGGTCAAGATCATCATTGAGTATTGTTTCACCTCCTTGTATTGTAAAGGAAGAGTTTTTTGCAGTGTTAGTTTCTTGGAAATGTCTCCAGGCTTGAGATAAAGATGATGAGACATGCCAAGCATCATCATCAACAGTTTCTATACCATAACCACTCACACCAACCTTATTCTCAGCTACTGTATCCTTTATAGCTTCGGTGTTGGAAAATCTCGAGGATGCTGGTGGAAACACGGAGGTGGAATTCACCAACCGAAGACAGCTTCTTCTGAAAACTGTCAAAGCCATTGAAGGAAAAGAGCTTCAATTCGTTGAGAACTAAACGTTACGGTTTCACAGAGGCAAATCGTCGAGCCACTGGTGTGCAGGTTTTGTAAAGAGCATTATTTTCTAACGCCACTGTCTTGTATCGAAGAAATAGTCTTCCACCAAAGTGGTGATTATCACAGACTAGCCTGACTAAGAAGAATCCAACATAGAACTGATGGGTATGTCGCCAAAGCAAAGATATTTATGGTGGAGATTGATGATCAGATTCAAAGCAAAGATCTTCCTAAAGAACCTGTGTGGTTCTAACTTAAAAAGGACCTTAATCAACGACGTCGTTTTTTCTTTTTTTTTAAAAACGCAGTCGTTTAATATATAGGAACAGAACTTTGACTTTTTTATTACAACTTACAGTCTTCTCTTCTGGTTCGTAGTATAAGTTTCTCAGATAAAGGAAAAAAAGATTCCAGATTCAAAGACAAACTGTAACATCTCATGTTCATGTTCTGGTATGTTAGTGCATGAGAAAATACTTAAGACATTTGATTTGGCTACCTATATCACCAAAGTGCACTTATCTTTTCGGTCAACCACTCCTTCAAAACTCTGCAATTAAGCGTGCTTGAGTTGGAGTAATACTAGGATGAGTGACCTACCAGAAAGTGATTGTCGGTACTGTGTAAGTGAGGTCAACGCACATGAAAAGATAATGTGATGATTTGTAAAGACAGTAAACAAGTTCTTGAACCTCAGAAAAATAATGCACCGACCGTCGGACAAGGGTAATTTTCGTACTTGAAGATCGAAATTCCTTTTTCCTTTTCTCAACCAACAAACCAAACCGGTTCATTTAAAACCTAAATCTTACAAAAGTTATTTGCAATTTTCAAATGAATCTTAGTGGGTTTTTTTTTGCAATTCATAATATATATTATTTTAATTTTTAATGTGTGGCAGAAAAACTTTATAGCTGCAATTATTCAAGCAATTGTAATTTATTTTAAATATTTTTTTTGTTCAGATTGTAAATTATTGTAAATAGAAACCTTGGAGATTGGGGAATGGGAATACATGTGGGACATTGGTCTATTGCTCCTTACACATGTTTTATTTCCCACTCAAAATGAAAATTTGTCTTTTCTTAAAATGGGTGAAAATTTTTTAAATAAAACCATGTTACTTTGTCATATTTTGTCTTATTACATGGGTACTCTTCGGAAAATATTTGGTTAATTTTCACATTTTCAGTACATGGAAATTTTAAAAACTTGATTTACCATCTAAAAATTATTTAATCAACATTCAAGAAAAAAAATTTACACAGAACTTGTTTAAGAAATAATAGTATTGTGACACATAATTATATCCATTACTACAAGATTTAGTTACAACTGTCTACATATAAACTCAAACTACATAAACCAATAGGCAACCAACATGTATGAACGTCCAATAGACATATGTTCGGTGCCTCTTACTGTTTCTTTGTTTCTCCAATTTTTTCCACTCAAAAATAATGAATGAATACATTTTTTTTTTCGGTTTTGGAATTTAAACCATAGAGAGGTACCGGTCCGAATAATGTAAACACTAATTGTACACAATGCCTAAAAGCACCCCTTCAACTCCAAAAAAATTGTGGCTGTTCTGTTCCGTCTGCTTCTTTCTTCAGACTATATTACAACTCCTCATTAGTCTCTCGCTAGCACAAGCTACCTAACCGGAACTTCCCAACCATTCAGAGTCTTGTAAGTTAACATGATGGTTTTGGGATCTTTCATTCACCCGCTTGTTGCTTTGTATCCACTGGTTTAACCTGAACCGCTTGGGGAACGGCATGGACATTTGGGAACCCTGGAGGCACTAGTTGATGTTGCTGCGTTTTCCCCATACCACTACTTCCTTTCATGTTATTGGTACCAGCTGCAGCTGCGATGGCTTTAGCTGGATCTGAAGTGACCGCAACAGCTCCTGTGACTGGAGGACACATGGTGGCAGCTGAACCTGACTGTTGCTGATGATGTCTCTGAATGAAATAACTCTGTTGTTGCTCATGTTGAGTTTGCGTATAAGGATTAGAAAAGAAAAGCTGTGACTGCTGCTGCTGCAACCCATGCTTTGGCAACTGCTGCTGCTGCAACCCATGCTTTGGCAACTGCTGCTGCTGCAACCCATGCTTTGGAAACTGCTGCTGTTGTTGGGACTTGGATCCAGAGCTTGTGGTGAGGTTTCCAGACTGTAAGTTCTTAGACGGCTGGGATGATGAGTGAGTGGTGGAGGAGGCTTGTCCAGTTGAGGAAGCAGAAGCAGTTGTTCTTGGGCTTCCGTTGGTGTTTTTGGAGACAGAAGAAGAAGGTGACCCAACTAACGTTGGTGGAGACGGAGACGGAGCCTGGTTGTTGGTACCTCCACCGTGCACCTGCTGCATTGGTGAACCAGAAGCCATAGGTTTTGAGTTTCCTGCAAAAGATATCTGAGATTGCTGGGGACGGCTTTGTTGTTTATTCGATGACACGTTCCTTAGAGAAGAAGCAGCAGCAACAGATGATGATGGCGACAGTCTCGAAGGAGATTGAGCTTGGGCAGTGTTTGTTGTTCTGGGTGAATTTATTTTCCACGGAGCAGACTGCACCTGATTGCTGCTCGACTGAAACCCCGAATTTGATAGAAACGTGTTGTTTCCTGCAGCAACTGAAGTTGCATACTGTTGCTGCTTCTGGAGATACATGGTAGTATAAGGTTGCTGTGATTGATTCCGCTGCATATGCTGTTGCTGCTGATGTTGTTGCTGCTGAATATGATGATGAGATGTCGGTATAGAATTGGAATTCTGTGGCAGAGCAGAACCAAGGTTGAGCAAACGGGATGAGCTATCAACAATGCTACTACTCGTCACAGCAGATGCATCAGCTAAGTCGTGTTTGTTAGAGAATGCAATAGACTGCCCACCATTCACACCACTCGTTTTCCCTGTTGTTCCTCCTGTCTTTCTTTGTTCTTCCGCGGTATTAGCAGTAGCAAGAGACCCAGATTTTCCATTATCTATAGGAGCACCATAGTTAATTTTCTGTTGAGCTTCTTGAGCAGAAACAGCCATTATCTGATAACCTTGCCTCGCTACTTCTGGACTGCTATGGAACATAGGATGATTCTGAGCAACTGATGACATGTTCAGGGCAGGATTAGTGTTAGCCACATTGAAGGTTGCAAAAGTCATAGCATAACCATGTGGCTGGAAGGATTCTACACCAGCTTTCGAGACCTGCTGTTGTGATTTCTTTTCACCATGACTGCTAGAGGATCCAACCACTCCACCACTGGAGGCTGCTGAACTCATCAAACCCACATTGGTTCGTTGCATTGGCATACCAAAGTTCTGACCACATGCAACATTGGAACGAGAACCCCGGCTATCAGCGGTTGTTGGTCTATCTTCCCCAACATTGTCACTATGTTGAGTCGTATTTTCTCTAGGTTGCTGCCTCTGCTGAAAACTCATAGGCTGCGATTGGACTTTATGAATTGGATATCCTGAGTTCCCATCATTAATCTGTGGCCTCTGCTGTTGGTTCTGCATATGCTTTTGTGCTGCCGAGGAACCAGTGGAAACACTACCATTCTGGTTGCTAGGTGCATGGCTCTGGAGCATTTGACCAGTTTGTTGCTGTTTTTGTGGCTGGAGATGTTGAGGCTGAATCATTTGGGAGGAATAGAAAGAACCATTAAAAAATGGTATTGGCTGCCCAGGAGCTCCTCTATAAGCAGGTGATGTGCCAACATGTGCTGGGACTGGAAAAGGATAGCCATTATTTGGCAACATGGCAAGGTACTGTGTTTCATTTCCCGGCATAGCCGAATAACTGAAGCTCATTGTTGGGGCACCAGCTGAAGTAACTGATGCAGAACCATTTACAGAGGTAGAAGCAGCTGTTGCTCCAGAAGAAGCTGCAATGCCACTATTAGGAGTTCTGACAGATGCAGCGGCATGAGGCTGTTGGCCCATGGGGAATATGAATGTAGGACCATGCTACAATGAAAGAAAAGAAGTTAAAAAGAACAATTAGGTTACAAGTAGAAAAGAAACATGATATGAGAAACATGCTATAGATGGCAGATAAAAAACTAACCAAGATGTTATTAGCTGCTCCTGAAGATAAAGATTGTTGGAGCAACATTTGATTTCTCTGAGCAGTATCTGAACTTTTGGAAGTAGAATGAGAATTCTGATCTGGAACAGGATTGGAATTTCTGGTCAAGATACTCCCCTGCAGTTCTGTGGGAGGCATGACACTGAGATGAGCTGAGCCAGCTGCTGCAGGCCAGAAAGGATTAATCTTTGTGAATTGCTGATGAGATTGAATATTCCTAGCAATATAGCAGTGTGTAGCACATCTCTTAGGTCGTGGTTGATTAAAAAGTAAATGCGGAGGAGGCTACATGAGATGAAAACTAAAATCAGTAAAAGGAAAAAAAAATGGAATATAGAGGATTCAAAAATGGCAAAGCAATCAAAATTACCGGCATTGCTGCAGAGGATAAGGAACTGGTATCTGTAGGCACAACTCCTTGTGTCGGTGCCATGTATCTGTTTCATCAGAGAAGTTTCATTATTTCATTCGTAAAAAAGGAAGATTTCTTATAGTAGTAAAAAGAAAAAAAAACATTACCTCACTGTAGGAAGGCCCCCAGGCCAGGCAGGCATTGACATATGCAGAGGTAAAGGACTAACTTGAGCTGGAAAATTCAGAAAAATAAATTTTTATTAAACACAAAACTAGAGAGTAGGACAAAGGAAACTCAAGAAAAATGAACTTTACCTGTTTTATCAAGAACAGATAGTTGTTGTTGAGGCAACTGTTTCTGAACATGATGGTTGTTAACTATACACAAATGATCAGATTTATCCACCATTCTAGGTTTCTTCTTCTCCTCTTGCTCAATAATATTCGCATCACCTCCCTCTTCCTTTACCAGTGGCTTCGCTTCCTGTTTCATGAATTGATGTAAACACGAGAGAGAATTAAAAAAAGGGTCAAAAAAGAAGAAGATAAGAAAAAGTAAGCGAAAAGAGAAAAGTAGGGCCCACACTCACCGTTTCCGCTTCTTTAGGTTTAATTTCTGCTGCCACACATTCCATCTCACAACCTCTCTCCGATAACGACGATTTTACCGGTGGTGGCGCCTAAACCGATCACACACAAAAAAAAATAAGATAGGAAAAGAAAATTCACAATTAAAAAAAAAAAATCACACTTACCATCAGATCTATCTCATACGTCTCTTTTTCCGGTGAAATCCTGCATGATTAAAAATAAAAAAATTGTATTCAGCATCAAAAATTGGATTAAAACATTTTAAAAAAATGTATAGATTGAATGCTTACGATTTAGCTCTTAAAGTGGTAACACCATTACCATCGGATCTAAATCCTGAAGAATATTCCATTTTTTTAGTTTCCTCCTTAGACAGATTATTCGCTTTTTTATCAGCTGATCTCGAATCTAACGACTCATTATTTTCTCTCATCTGTAGAATGGTCGAATCTAATACGGAGCTGTTTCCTTCAGCAGATCTTGAGCTCTTAATATGATCACCAAACAGAATTTGAATTTTTGAAGGTGATTCAGCTTCTGATTTGATGCGTGAACTGTTGTTCTCGTCTTCGTATTTCACGTGTTTTGGCTTCTTTCTTTTCGGAACTGTGAAACAAAATGACAAAAAATGAGAAAGGAAAAAAAAAAAAANACCAATGGCAGAAACATTAGACGAGCTTGACTGAGGAGGGTTAGAGATGGGTGGAGATACTCGAGATTTGACTTGTAAACTTGATTTTGAATCGTAACCGGCGGATTCTTGTTTTGATGTAGCTAAAGGCATTCTCATCATACCATACAACACTTGTGCAATCTCGATCTCGATCTCGTCTTGTACAGCCATCGGAGATGATGATTTCGGTGGTAACGTCTTCTGTTTTGTCCCCGACGACTTCAAAAACAGAATCATAATTTTTTTAAAGTCAAAATTAAGAAAATGGAGATTTGGAGAGTTAAAATATAGAGAGAGACTAACCAATTTTTTTCTAACTGAAACGCTTGATGAAGAAGGAGATGGAGGAGATGCTAGAATCGAGGCTGGACTAACTCTACCTGGAGATTTTGATACTTGCCGGTGGATTTGTTCACCGGCAACAAAAACACCACCGCCGTTAGTATTTGATGCCCATGATTCATGAGGTCTCTTCGTACAAGCTGTAAAGAAGAAGAAGAGATTAGAAGACTTATTAAAAAGAGATTAGATCAAGCGATGAGATCATGTATATAATGTAAATTTCCACCTCTCTACCTGACCGAGCTTTTCTAGGAACCATAACACCTATCATCTCGTCCGCCGCTTTCCACGACGATACGAGAGGTGATACTGGCGCTGGAGAAGGAGACGATCTGAAAACTTTTGTTGACGGAAAACTCTTTCTCTGGTGATTATAATGATGATGATTTGATAGAGACGATTGAAACGAAGCGTCGGAGATATTTTTGTTTGTCGGAGGAAGCATCTTTAACGAAGACGGTGGTCCTCCACCACTGCCGTCGTCATATTCTTCATCATCGTTGACACTCTCTCCAGAGCTATCGTCACCGACGTCGTCTAAATTATCGTGAACCAACATTATCCGTTCTCCTTTTCTCCTTTTGCTCCGGCTATTTAACCGATCTCTTTTTCGTTCTCTCTCCCTGTCTCTATCACGTTCCCGATCTCGATCCTTCTTTGCATTACCTCCTCGATCTCTCAACCTCGCCGTCTCCGGTAACTCCACCGGACCGTCTTCCTCTGAAAGAATAAAAAAAATCAAAATCAAACGGTTTCACCCAGATCTAAAGAAAATAACCTAGAAATGAATAAAATCAAGAGATAAAAACCTGGTGATTCTCTGAAGCTTCCGACTCTCTGTCTACGCCGGGAAAGACCATTTCCGGCCGCCGACAAAGGTACTCTTCTAGCTTCTCTATTTCTATCCATCTTCTCCTCTATTGCTTCGCTTCCCCCTAACCGCAACCCCTTTCGCTCTCTCTCTTCTCTGTCTCTCTACTTGCTTCCCATTATCTCCTTTATTTGTGCTCCTCATAAAAGCATGTAGCGAATAAATCCACGGCTCATATCTTCTGCCGTAATCCTCACCGTCGATGGAAATACATCTAACGGTTCTTATCCGCTATATACCAGCGTGACAAAATCTTGGCCCTCCATTTCGACTCATTTATTATTAACAAAACGTATTCTTTTATTATTTTAATAGTCAGCATCCTATGTGGGACCTACCGCTAAAAGGATATTTTATTGTCATAATATTTTACTATAGCGAGTCGGGTTCATGTGAAATTTTAAACATGAGCTGACACGTGTCAATTACATGACACGCTTCCCTCTATATTATGGTTACCCATATTTTATTGACTTTCAGTATTTAGAATAAAGAAATATATTAGACGATAAATTAAAATATATAGAAAGTCCGACACAATAATAATTTTTAAATTAAAATAATCAATAATATATTTTTTATTTATTAAAAAGTCTCCTGGGGTAGTGTACTGTTGTCCACTTCAGAAGATTTATCACCGGCTAGTCTCGGTAAACAAAGACGTTGGTAAAGCCAATCCGACGATCAGAATAGACTCTGTGACCACCAAAACACCGATCCGACCGGTAAATTTAGTTATATACTATATCAGGTTCCACTTCTCAACCTCTCGTCGTCTTTATTTACTTTTTTTTTTTTTAATTACTAAATTAAATGGCGAATATTATTTTTTTATTTGGCACTAGCCAATTTTATTCGGAGAAGTCAAGTAGATAAATGGCTAAATTTTTTCTTTCTGTTCATTTATTTGTGGTGTCTGTTTATTGATATAATTAATCAAATTTAAATTAATTTACTTTTTATAAAACATTTGCAAAAGCGAATCTTTCAAAATTTATTTTCTTATGATTTAATATAGAAAGAAAAAAATCAAGTAAATATTATAAAGAAATAAAATTAATATCTTAAAAATTCTTAGATTTGATTAGTAAAATTGACATAAATATCTTCTATAACCTAATTATTGCTGGTCATATTTGGATATTTAAACAATAGTTATAAATTGCATACCAGTTTTTAGATTTGTTAACCCTTTTAGGGAAGCTAGGCCAAACATAATCTAAAATAATGTCATTAATTACAAATCTAACGGCTAATATAATTTGTTACCAACAGCGAAACGCTCAGACAGCCGTTAGATTTGGTTCTGCTGTATTATTTCTTTTATTATTATTTTTCATAATCTCCGACCGGTTGATCTCAGCCGTTTGTTTGAGAAAAAATCAACGGTTTAGCTGAGAAGAGATGGAAATGCATGAGGGACCTTATTCACTCAAGTCGCTGTCATGAAACTTCACATAAGTGTGGGACCCAGACTTAGCTGTCAATGTTAAATTAACTTCTCCCCAAATTTTTTACTATTTATTTTTGGGAAAACGGTCATTTAATACCCGAACTTTATAAATGTGGAAGAACAATACATGAACTCACGTAATTACACTTTAAACCTGTATTAATAGTTGATTTTTATATTAAATACGAAACTTGTGTTGACCGTGTCAAATTAGGCTCACCGTTACTGTAGTTTAACGCCAGTGATTACGACGTTATTAACCGTTTAATCACTCCGTTAATTTGAAACTACGTCGTTTTGGTCGACGTTTTAACTTAGCAAAATCGCGAATTACCCTTCGTTTTCCCCAAATTCTTCAACCAAAATCCATAAACCTAAAAAACGAAATCTCCCAAATCGAAAATCAAATCCATAATCTTAAGATGAGTTCAAGCTCTACAACTTCAAAATCGTCTTCCTCTGTCGGCAGCCAACGTGGGTTTCCATTGAAATGTGATTGTGGTTTAGGTATAACTACATTCACTGCTAAGACACAAGAGAATCCTGGTAGACCATTCTTCAGGTGCATTAGCAAACAAAGAGAAGTAAGTTTGTGTTTATGGATTGTTTATGGTTTGTTTATTGTTTCTTATGGACATATATAGTTGAATTTTTTTTCTGTATCTTCTTAGGGTCATCTGTTTAAATGGGTAGAAGATGCTGTATGTGAAGAGGTAGAAGATGCATTACCACGAGTTGCAATATTGACAAATGAAATTGTCAAAATCAAAGCTGAGAACAATGCGTTTAAGGATGTGTTGACAGTGCTAAATGAAGAAGCAATATTGAGGAAGAAGGAGATAGATAAGCTGAATGTATGGTTTAAAGTTGGATCTGTTGGTCTTTTTCTTGTATTGATTGTATTGTTGTTGTTTGTTTGTGTGTTCTGTAGCAAGGTAGATGATACCAAAATTGTTAGATTTTAAGTTGTGAGTCTTTGTTGTTGCTTAGAAAATTATGGAAAATTGTTGTTTGTGTCTTTATCAATGAATGAAATTGGATTGTGAAAAATTGTTGTTTGTGTCATGGTTCTACGTTCTACATGAGTAAAGATCATGAGGCTAATTTGCACACTGAGTCATAAACCAGCATATTATAAGTCATAAACCAACATATTATAAGTCATAAACCAACATATAAGTCATTAACAGACATGGCCAAAGTAGTCT
>KE156474.1:29297-45192 GCA_000411055.1 Leavenworthia alabamica
AATTAAACCTATGTTTAAAATTCTTCTATTAGATTTTTATTTTCTTTGTCTTTAATTTGATATTCTCTTCTTCTTCTATTACTTTGTTCTCTCATTCTCATTTAGTTTTTTATAATCAACAATCTAGAAACTTGTAAAAACATATTTTGGTGGTGATTCACTAGTTTAATTGAAAAAGTCTGCATCTTCGATAATGTTTTTTTTATAATCATATGTTTCAAGTTCCAACTTCTTTGATAATCACATATTCCAAAATATTAGCATCTCATTTATTATTATTTGAAGATGTTACTAATTTTTTATTTACATTAGTCTTGAAGCGAATTACGTAGAAATTGTTCTAAACTTTTTTGTTTTCTCATATTGATGCAAATTATGTAGAAATTGTTTTAAATTTTTTTGTTTTCTTAAACTTTAAATCTGTTTAAATTTCTTTTAATTTATTAGTTTCATATTTTTTATTTTATTGATAACGTTTATGACATTTTGAATACAATGTACCCGATAGTATATAATTTATACTACTTTATCCGAACCCGATTGGATACTACTCGACCCGAACCGAACCCGGGTAGAACCAAACCGAACCCGATCTGAAATATTATATGTATCTATATGGGTATAAAATTTATATACCCGAAAAACACGAACCCGACTGGGTACTATCCGAACCCGACCCGAGTACCCGAACGCCCAGGCCTATGCAAAACAATTATCCAAGAAAGATAAATTTGCCTCAAGAACCAGGAAGAACATATTTGTTGGATATCCAAAGGGTCAAAAAGGATGGCGCTTGTATGATCTAGATACACAGGAATTCTTCATATCGCGAGATGTCATCTTCTCCGAATCAGTTTTTCCGTTTGCAGAAAAATTGGGCTCAGTCGACAACATTGAGGGTGAGTTGTGGGCTTCTTTGTCACCTGGCGCAGAACTAGTAGAGCTAGAAAACGGGCCATTAATCCCTCGGCCCACTATCTTCGAACATGGGTCCACTAGTCACGCAACCAGTAACGATCTCTTACCGATGCTGAAACGTTTTCTGAAGGCCCAGTAGCTACGACCACATCCCCGGCGCCTCCACCTCCGATACTCTCAACAAATCCTGCAACAATTGCAGATAGTGATTCTGTAATCGTTTCTCGGGTAAACACATTGCTTATGTTTCTTCGATACTTTCGCATCTCGAGCCACGATCTTTCAAACAAGCGATGGAAGATGAGAGATGGCGAAATGCAGTAGGCTCTGAATATGGACCTCTTGAAGATAACGAAACGTGGACAATTGAAAACTTACCTCCTGGTAAGAAAGCAATCGGGTCGCAGTGGGTGTTCAAAGTCAAATTTAAATCAGATGGTGAGGTTGAACGTTATAAGGCTCACCTTGTGGCGTTAGGCAACAAAAAAATCGAAGGCATTGATTATGGTGACACTTTCTCGCCTGTGGCTAAAATGGGGACAGTTCGATTGTTTTTGGATGTAGCTGCCAAGAAAGGATGGATAGTTCAACAGATGGATGTTCATAATGCCTTCTTCCATGGAGATCTACATGAAGAGGTATATATGAAATTGCCTCCAAGATATCAGTTGTCAGACAAAAATAAAGTCTGTAGATTAAAGAAATCTATATATGGGCTCCGACAATCACCAAGATGTTGGTTTCAGAAATTATCAGCATCTCTACTTGGCTACGGATTCAAACAATCAAAGGAAGATTACTCATTGTTCACATACAAACAAGGTACAATCTGTCTCAACATACTGGTTTATGTAGACGATTTAGTTATAGCTGGTAATAATATCCAAGCTACAAAAGATTTTAAAAGCTCTCTATTTCATGCTTCCACATGAAAGATTTAGGCGACTAAAAGTACTTTTTGGGAATTGAGGTGGCAAGAAATTCAACAGGCTTTTATTTATGTCAACGTAAATATGCCATGGACATCATTACAGAGACAGGATTACTTGGATCAAAACCAGTCACATTTCCGTTAGAACAAAATCATCAATTAGCCATGTCAAAGTCGCCACTGCTTACAGATCCAACACAGTACAGAAGACTGTTGGGACGTTTAATTTATTTGTGTGTCACAAGAACAGATTTATCATATGTTGTTCATGTCTTGGCTCAGTTCATGCAACAACCAATAGAAGATCATTGGACAGAAGCACTCAGGGTGGTACGATATATTAAATCCAATCCAGGATAAGGAATTTTGTTACGATCCGATACTTGTTTTCAGGTTAACGAATGGTGTGACTAGGACTGGGCAAGTTGTCCAATATCTAGAAAATCAGTCACTGGATATGTGGTACAGTTAGGGAACTCACCAATCTCTTGAAAAAACGGAAACAGAAGACGGTTAGTAGATCATCAGCTGAGGCCGAGTACAGAGCATTAGCAACATTGGTACAAGAGCTAATATGGATCAAAGGTTTGCTCAAAACACTTGGTGTCACTCATGATCAACCAATGAAGGTGCACTGTGATAGTAAATCCGCAATCTACATTGCAACAAATCCCGTGTTTCACGAAAGAACAAAGCATATAGAGATAGACTTGCATTTTGTTATAGACGAAGTAGTCACAAAGAACATACACTTAGTCCATGTCGCCTCTTCAGCACAATTAGCGGATGTCTTGACTAAAGCCATTGGCAGAGAAGGATTCTAAAACTTCAGGTCCAAGTTGGGCATACAGAACCTATATGCTCCAACTTGAAGGGGGGTATTGGAGAACGGTTTGTTCCGGTTTGGAGAACCTAGATGCTCTCCTAACAACTCCTAGATGCTCTCCTAAAGACTCTGCATATACTCTGTTTCTAAAATGTTGCAACTACTCCTACTAGATAGCTAGCTAGTTAGCACATTCTCTATATATGTATTCTCATAGTAAATCAATAAGATCATCACTTCTTCTGAAATTCTTTATGAACAACTCTAATCTATGTAGGATAAAATCCTAATACAAAAAACTTGAATCTGTGTAGGGTAACATCCAACACATTAGTGACTCGATACTGTACAGGGCAAAATCCTATGGTGGTGCGACTCATCCGGGTAAGGCAAGATCCTAACACGGTAACTCAAAAAAAATATGGAGGCCAAAATCCTATCACCAGCAACTCGATACCATATAGGATAAAATCCTAGCACGACACTACTAAAAATTGTGTAGGAAAAATTCTACTACTGCCAGCTCACAGAAAGGCATCTAACGAGCTTTACACCACATAGAACAAGATTCTATCACAATACAATACCGAAATGGTGTAGGGAAATGTCCTACCACCTCGCTGCTCAACTCATTACATCAAAAAATTAGTTTGGATAACTTCCTAAACCAACACACAGTTCATCTTATTACAGTAGACAAGGACAATTTCTTAAACCAACAAAACTTAGATCCCACAACCTGAAATTATTCCGGTAACATCTTAAGACTAAATCCTAACTGGCCAGCACCAACAAACGCAACCACAACCAATATTTTATCAACAAGCGATTCAACAATTAAGACTCGGATGCTCTTAGCAATTTTCCGCGCAACGCCAATACCAAAAGTAGGGTCTCCTCCCCCACTTGAATTTAACATAGCTGTCGAAACGAAATACAACACCGCAACCATCTTTGTGATACTCAAGTGACATGGATCTCTATAGTCTCGAACAGAACACCCACGATAACTCTAGCAACCCACTTGGCTACTCCTCAGACAGTTCTGCTTAACACTTTAATGAACTAGCTCCACTTTTAGGCGATTCACCATTTTATCAAATTTTACAATTTAACAGTTTTTCTCTTAAAGAAACTTTTCTTTTCAAGAAACTTTCTTTTCAAGTAAAATCCAAAACCTCTTACTCCAACACCCAACATCAGCAATCAATATTCCGCAAAATAGAATCCTTACCAATTTAGAATTCAAAACCAAAACTATTCGTAATAGAATAAGGAAACTAAAATAGCAGCCAGTAAATCTATGAGTTTGTGGTCATGCTATTTGGTTTGACTAATGCACTTGCAACTTTTATGAGATCGATGAACAGTGTGTTTCAGGAGTATCTGGATGAGTTCGTCATCATTTTCATTAACAACATCCTTGTGTACTCCAAGAGTCATGTGGAGCATTGCATTCACTTGAACAAAGTTTTGGAAAAGCTTAGGGAGCAACAGTTGTTTGCCAAGTTGAGTAAGTACAATTTTTGGCTGCGTGAGATGGGATTTATGGGTCATTTAGTTTTAGAGGAGGGTGTTTTAGTTGATTCATAGAAGATCCACGCTATTAAAGAGTGGCTAAGGCCGCATAATGCAACTAAGATTTGTAGCTTTCTAGGGTTTGTTGGATATTAAAAAATATTCATCAAGAGTTTTTCTAGTATGGCTCAGTCGTTGTCTAATCTAAATGGGAAGGATATCCCATTTGTGTTATCAATGAAGTGTGAGGAGAGCTTTATCAAGCTCAAGGAGATGTTGACCAATACACCAGTATTGGCACTAGCTAAGACGGATCAGCCATATGATGTATACACTGATGCTTCCAAGTTGGGACTTGGTTGTATATTGATGCAGCAGGGTAAGGTGATTTCATATGCATCAAAAATGTTAAGGAAACATGAGTGAAATTATCATACCCATGATTTGGAGATGGCAACAATTGTGTGTGCGACGAAGATCTAGAGATCATACTTGTATGGCGGGAAATTCCAAGTGTACACAAACCACAAAAGTCTCAAGTACATCTTTACTCAGTTCCGAGCTGAACATGTGGCAGCGCAGAATGATGGAGTTGGTCACTGATGACGATCTAGAGATCACTTACCACCTCGATAAAGCGAATGTGGTGGATGATACCTTGGGTAAGAGACGGTTGATTTTAGACACAGAGTGGGACGTTGGGACATTAGTTGGTATAGTAGAATTTTATAGTTATGTGTAGTGTATGAGGAGACAAAGCCACTAGGTTTTGAAGCGGTTAATCAAACTAACATTTTGAGCAGGGTGCGAGTTGCACAACATTCGGATCAGGAGTTGATCAGAGCTTATAGAGAAGAGAAGACTAAGCATCATGTCTCTAGTAATAGACAATACTGCTAAATAGTAGGGTGTGTGTACGGATGGATGAAGAGCTGAGGTAGGAGATCCTTAGGAAAGCCACAGTAAAGTAAGTTCTTAATTCATTTGAGAGCTACCAAGATGTACCATGATTTCAAAGGGTATTACTAGTGGATGGGAATGAAGAAGGACGTCGCCAAGTGGGTTTCAGATTGTGACACTTGTCAGTTGATGAAGGCTGAGCACCAGATACTTAGTGGTCTACTTTAGATTAAGCCCATGTTTGGATGGAAATAGGAGATGAAAACTATAAACTTCTTAGTTGAGTTATCCCTTTCGAGGACCAAGGATGCTATTTGGGTCATCGTTGACCATTTGATCAAGTCAGCTCACTTTTTAATTATTAAAAAAACTGATGGAGCAGAGGTTTTAGCCCATAAGTTTGTGGCGGAGATTGTGAGATTGCATGGAGTGCTGCTGAGTCTTATGTCGGATAAAGATCCGAGATTTACATTGTAGTTTTGGAGAGCTTTCTAGAGAGAGATGAGTACTAAGGTATATATGAGCATCATGTATCATCCACATACCAATGGATAGTCAGAGTGGACCACCTAGACACTAGAGGATCTTTTGGGAATGTGTATGATGGATTAGGATGGACGTTGGGTTGATCACTTCGGTTTAGTGGAGTTTGCCTATAACAAACAGCTACCACGCTAATATTGGCATATGATCCTTCGAAGCATTATATTACAGGCCTTGCATGATCCTGCTGTATTAGACTCAAGTGAGGGGGAAGAGTTTGTTGGGAGAGTACTTTTTCGAGAAAACTATAGAAAATCTAGATTGTCAAGTTGAACATGAAAGAAGCACATGATAAATAGAAGAGTTATGCTGACAAGCGTTGAATGGATTTGGAGTTTTAGGTATGCGAGATGGTTTATATGAAGATGGCTATGATTAGAGGGCCAAACATGTATACTTCAGAGAACAAGTAGAATCCTCGGTACATGGGACCTCCCAGAATTGAGAGCATGTCGACCAATTGCATATATGCTTGAGTTTTTTGAAGTTATGCAAGTTTTTCACAAATTATTTCATATGTCTATGCTGAATAAGTGTTTGCACAAGCGTTTAGGTATGCATGGTTCATTAAAGTTTTGGACCGCAAAATCAAAGAAATTCTTCGGAAAAAGGTTCTAGGATGAAAGTATTATGGATTGTAATGAATATATAAAGAGACTTGGGAACCAGAGGTAAAACTGAAGCGCAAGTTTTCCAAGTGGTTTAAGCAACAAGAGTAGCTGATTTCTTAGATTATTAGAGTGTTTGTTGATTAATTTTTGAGTTGCTGCACCTTTGAGTTTTTGTATTGCATCTTTGAGATTATATTATTGAGTTTTGAGTTGAGTTGATCTATTGTTTATTGATTATTTCTTGTTATCTGGTGCAATTTTTGAGTAATATGTTTTATTTTGAGTTACTATTTTGAGTGATACTTGAGTTATTGAGATCATAATTTCGAGTTAGAGTTGTAAAGACAAATCTCTTTTTAGTGTGAGAGAATTATAATATCTGTAATCCGATTTAGAATTTTGAGTAACTTTTTGATTGTATCACATGATGTATTTGGTTTAATGAGTAAGTTGATTGATCCTGGTCAGTTCAATTGAGACATAATATTGGATCGAGTGGGCTAAATCGTACAATCGATCTATAGTAATCCGCAGAATTTAGAGCAGGTGTCCGACCAGGCAGCCTTGGTGCTCGGTCGAGCACACCTTTTGTGGTGCTGCCCGATCAGAGGAAGGTTAGTGTCCGATCGAGCCACTCCTTAGGAGATCTGCCTAATCGAGCGCAACATCTAAAATGGTTTTCTTTTTTTGTGTTTTTTTCGTCCGTGATATTTAAACCCTTTCTAATTCCAAGTAAAACACTATAACTCATTATTTTCGAGTTGTGGTCATTCCTAGTTTCATCTCTAGTAAAAATCTCTCTTTCCTATTCATTTAGTGTTTTAGTGTTGAATTAAATGTGTAAATTTTTTCCATTTACTTTAATTTCAACTTTTATGTGTTTAACTGGTTTCACATCATTTTCTATGTTTGATTGATTTTTAAGCAAATCCTTCATTTTTAATTTTTCATAAACCTATAGAAGTGATGTAAAAGTTGGTCAGAGCTCAATACAAACATTGATTTTTCTACATTAATGTTTTAAAATACGGTTTATACAGTAGTATATAATGTATATATATATTATACAATAAGAGATTGTATTGTATTTATGATGTACAATAAATTTATACAGAAACAACAATACAACTATATATATACTATATAAACAGTGTATAGACGGTACTATATATATAATTTTCATATTTTTGTAATATGCTTTGATAAAAATATGTAATTTTGAATCCAATGACAATCTTGTTATATAACTACAGAACAAAATATAATAATTAGAGTTTTGTTATTTTTGTATCACTTTAATTATTATATTAAACTTTTTATTGTAGTTAGTTTTCATTTTTACTATATTTTAAATTAATTTCATTATTTATTTATTTAATATTGATATAATTATATTATATATTAAAAATATACTCTTTATAATTTATGTATAAACAATTGTATATACAACTAGTATCTCTAGCGTATTTTACAGCCTACATATAAGCAAGAAGAGTGAAAAACAAAACACGTGCAACCTTTAATGACATTGGTCGGCTAAGCCTGCACGCCTCACGTTTAGCTTCAATGGCAAAAAATTTCTAATTCTAAGCTAACTTTAAGGAATTAAAGTGATACTTTTTTAGTCGGCAATGAAAGTGGAAGAGGTGCTTATATAATTGTAAAATAACCAAACTTTTACAGAAAATAATTAATTTTCAATAAGGTATTATAACACTATGACACAAACTTTATTTATTTGATTTAAAATAAAAGAACTTAAGCTTTTTATATCGCTGTTCTTGAAAGATGAACAAGAAACCCAAGATTTTGAGCTCTGTAAGCTTCTTTTTTTCTTTCTTCTGCCCAATTCGATTGAAGTTTCATTTTTTAAAAGTCTTGAATTCTCATTATTTGAGTTTAATGTGTTCTTGTTTCCTTGTTTTTTGTTTCAGGTATCATCATTAAATATGAATAAAAAAACAAAGAAGTCATCTCTTTATCGCTTATTCTCTTTCGTGTTTTTGCTTGCAATGATTTTGCTTATAAGCAATGCTTTTATTACATTTGATTATAAAGAGGTAAAACTAATTTAAAAGCATATCTTAAATTTGTAAAATGTTATATAAACTTTTTTAAGTATAATAATGAACAGGGTATTTCTGGATTGAGTTCAATGATTAGACTAAATCTTGGAAAACTAAAGATGTGTAAGGTCTGCTTCAGTTTTATGATCCATAACTAAGTTCATTGCCTATATGAATGTTATAATATATTTTTGCTTAATTAGACACAATTTCGACCTCGAGGAAGCGAGGCATTACCTAGAGGTATTGTTGCTAGTACATCTGATTTGGAAATGAGACCGTTATGGGGCGGAAAACGCAATGCGGTATTTACTCATTTCTAACCGTTTCCAGTGTTCTTTTTAGTCGCTACTTATTAGGAATAAATGTCTCACATCGGTAGTTGGATAAGAGATCTAAGTAATATATAAAAGATATGAATCAATCCAGTCATTGTCAATTGGTTTTGAGTTTCTTCTTTTGTTGTCAGAAACCAAAACTGAACTTATTAGCTATGGCAGTTGGAATAAAACAGAAGGAAAGTGTTAATAAGATTATTAAGAAGGTAAGAACTTTGCTCAATGTCTCTTAGTAATGAAACAGATTTGATTTGATTTGATGTATCTTTGCGCAGTTTCCATCAAAGGAGTTTGTTGTAATGTTGTTTCATTATGATGGTTTTGTTGATGAATGGAAGGAGTTTGAATGGTGTGAAACTGCTATACATATATCTGTAGTAAACCAAACCAAATGGTAACTTTTTCTTTGTATTATAAAAACCGAAATCGGATTTTATATCATTTGGCTTTTGTATTATATCTTTCTAATTCTTTTTTAGGTGGTTTGCAAAGCGTTTTTTACACCCAGATATCGTCTCAGCATATTCGTATATATTTCTATGGGATGAAGATCTTGGTGTTGACCATTTTGATGCCAAAAGGTAAACAAATTTCTAAAATAATTGGCACCTAAGATACGATTTTTTCGTGAGGCCCCAAGCGTATGTTTGATGTGCTTGTGCTCAAAGGGCCTATTGAAAGATTATATTGTTTTCCATTTGAAAAAAGATGTTATATTAAAGTTTCTATTTCAGGTATGTTTCAATTATTAAGGAGGAAGGACTTGAAATATCACAACCTGCTCTTGATCCCAATTTATCTGAAGTTCATCATCAACTTACCGCACGAGACAACAAATCGAGAGTACATAGGTACTTGTCTCATAGAAAATGTCTAGCAAAGAGTTAATGAATCCTATTGAAATCTTTTATTGGTTTTACCAGGAGAACAAACAAAGTCATCGGTCGAGCTCGGTGTAACAAAAATAGTACTGGACCTCCTTGCACAGGGTGATAGAAAAAGATAGCTACTTAGTTTCTTTGTGGTATTACATATTCTTAGTATTAAAACTTTATTGCTATACATACAGATTTGTTGAAATGATGGCTCCTGTGTTTTCCTTAGCAGCTTGGAGGTGTACATGGTATATGATTCAGGTATGATCACAAGTTTATACTAATTATGTTACCATACTTGAATATTTTTTTATTACTTTTACAGAATGACTTGAATCATGGATGGGGTATAGATTTTCAGCTTGGTTATTGTGCACAGGTAAAATTGTAACTAAACCGTATTGTGAATAGACAAGAGATCTTAGTAATATATAAATGATATGAATCACTCTACTTTTGAATAGGGTGATCGAACCAAAAATATCGGTATTGTTGATTCGGAGTATATACTTCATATGGGTCTTCCTACATTAGGAGGTTCATCTGAAAATAAGGTTAGTCCTTTGGCCTAGTTAGCCCTTATGATATTTGTTTAGAGATTAATCATAATCATTTCATATATGCAGACGGATTCAGATAAAGCAAAGACTCAGCAACATAGTTTGGAAAAATCTGTATAAAATCCAATACTATATTATGATATGTTCTTTATCATTTTGATATTTCAATTATTTTTTTTAACTAATTTTATAATGCAGAAACCTTTAGCAACATCTGCTAGATCTGAGGTAAGCTTATCACTTTGGTATTTGAAAATATGTTATCAGTTTTTTTTAAAAGAGTGATTTGTATGGCTAAACTCTTAGGTTCGGAAGCAGACTTATGCGGAATTAGAGACTTTTAAACATAGATGGAAAAATGCTGTGAAGAATGATGAGTGTTGGATAGACCAATTCCAACAATGAAATATTCAAGTATAAGAGAAAGAGATTACATCATAGGATATGACAATATTCTCAATATCTATTTTGTTATATTCTTTTGTATTTTGTAATGGCAACTTGGATTTTAACCCTGACTAATGACGAGAGAGAAAAAAGTCGATTTCAACATCAATTATCAGATTTTTGCGTTTTTATACATTTTTGGATAATATCAACTAGAATAATTTTTGGATAAATTTTATTCCATCATTTTCGCTTTATATTTCTAGAATAACACCCAACAAAACAATTTTTTAGGTTCGATTCAAATACAAAAAATATTGAAAATTGTTCAATTTATATGAAATTTAATTGAACGTTATAAGATTTTTTAGTTATCCGTATGTATAATTAGATTTTGAATTTTATCTAAAAAGTTTGGGTTCGACTTTAGGATTATAGTAGTCAATGGAATAATTTTTTGGGTTTGCATATTTCGGATTTACGATTCTAGCACCCAACGAAGTAAATTTTTATGTTCAGTTTGGATTCAGGTCGGACATGGGTATGAAAATATTAAGAAAAAATGATTAAATTTTGTGTTAATATCCTAAAACAGTACTAATCTTTCTTTTAATTATTCTTATAACACTCTAAAAAACTCATGACAAAACTAATACTAATATTTTATGTAAAATTCTTTTTTATCCTTCTTATTTAAAAGAACTAAAAATATTAATAAGTAAATAAATTATACTTTATTTCATCTGCAGTAAAAAAACTAATTAAACTAAAAATTAAATTAAAAATATTTAATTATGATACATATTTATAAAAATAACTTGTGTAAAATAAAAAATTAAATTAAAAATATTTAATTATAGTACATAATAATTAAAAAATAATCGTTATAAAAAACTAATTTAAAAATATTTAGTTATAGTACATATTTACAAAAATAATTCCTACAAAATAGAAAAATAAATTAAAATATTTAATTATGGCATAATAACTAAAAATCATCATAAATAAAAATTTAATTAAAAATATTTAATTATGCTACATATTTATAAAAATTATTCGTGGAAATTAAAAAATTAAATTAAATATATTTACTTATGATATATAATAACAAAAAAATAATTATTATAAATAAAAAATTAAATTAAAAAAATTTAATTATGGTAATTATTTATAAAAATTATTCGTGCAAAATAAAAAATTAAATTAGATATATTTAATTATGCTACATATTTATAAAAATTATTCGTGCAACTTAAAAAATTAAATTATATATAACAATTATTATAAATAAAAATTAAATTAAAAAAATTTAATTATGGTAATTATTTATAAAAATTATTCGTGCNAATAAAAAAATTAAATTAGATATATTTAGTTATGGTATAAAATAATTATAAATTAAATTAAAATAATTAATTATGGTTATAAAATAATTCTTACAAAATAAAAAAATAAATAAAAAAAAAATTAGTTATGGTACATAATAACAAATACATTTTGAAAGAGATTTTTAGACAACTTGTAATTTAATGTCACATTACATAAGTTCTCATTTAATTCATAATTCTCATAAACAATTTTAGAAAAACCTTCATAATTAGTTTTTGAATCACTATGTATAACCCAAGATCCACTTTTCTTATCAACATAAAACAATCATATATTATTTTTAAAAATCCAATATCCTAAGTCAATGATTACTTTCTCCATTAAAGAGAATCAATTAATAAATAGAAAACAAAATGATAGTTAATGTTTTTTAAAAAAAAATATGAAGATAACGGCTGTAAAAAACCTAAAATTTACGACCATGGTTAGGATTTTTGTGAAATGTTTTGTCCAAATAATATCTTGGGGTGCATTGGGTTTTAAAAAAAAATCAAAAAATCTGCGATAATGTAAAAACTAAATCTGCCATTAAAAAATATGTGATGATCAAAAAAGATTTAAGGTAGGAAATCTATAGTAATTAAAGAGTTGTTATAGTAAAAAATTTGTTGAAAGTAACACTAATATAAAAATTTATAGTAACTAAAAATTATATAACTTCTAAATTTAAAAATCTGCCGTCAATAACTATAAATCTGTTGTAATTACGATGTTAGACTAGTAGTTAATCTTTCGTGATTAGAAAAAAAATTGCGAATACTATTGTCAAAATCTGCAGAAAAAATAAATCTATGGCAAAAATCTGCGGTAAAATAAAAAATCTATGGTTAAATTAAAATTATGCAATAACTTAAAACAAGATCAATTCTCTTAAATACCATTAATTTTAGTTTATATTCAATAAATACCACTAAAATTGATTTAGAACAAAATTAACATTTAATAATTCAGTTAAATTATAAAATAGATTTTATTTTAGGAAGATTATATAAATTCTAAAAAATAAATACTAAGTCCAAACACTATATACTAAATTCTAACCTTAAATACTAAATTACGATCTCTAAATCAAAATTCTAAACTCAAAATAATAAATATTAAATCAAAACATTAAATACTAAATTCTAACCATAAATACTAAACTCTAATCCTTAAATAATAAATATTAAACTCAAACATTAAACATTAAACCGTAACATTAACTAAAAATATATTTTTTTATAAAAAAATATAATTTTTAATAAAATATATTGTTAATAAAAAATGGTATTCATGGACAAATAAAAATTAGTGTAATTTTGTCCAATAAACTATATTTGATGGTGTTAGAGGGAATTATTCTTAAAACAATGTACAAAAAAATCTGCGAAACAAAAAAAAAATATGTTGTTAAAAAAAAATCTACGGTCCTATATAATATCTGCCACAACTACGATAAAAAAATTTGGAGTAACAAATAGAATATGTGGCATAAATCTATGGTAAAGAAAATCTGCTATTCATAAGAATCTACCACAGCAAAAAATTTACCTGAGCAAGAAAAACTGAATCCGATCCGAAAAACTTCATCCGAATCTAAATCTGTATCCATGATTTTATTTTATTGCAGTATAAATTTATGTACATGTGGATTTTGGATAAAACCCGATCCGAAACCGAAATAGGTACCCGAAAAATCCGAATGAAAGATTTTAAGCATTTTTAGTTTGATGATATGTTTTTGGTTAATCATATAACAATTTTAGGTATAATTTCAGGTTAATCGATAACCTCTAAATTTTTAGATATGAACTTACGTTAATTATGTAATAGTTTTAGGTCAATCAAATAAGTTTTCGATTTTTGAGCATATTTTTAGATTAAATCGGTAATAATTTCGTATTTCCAACATGATTTCGATTAATTAGATGTAAAATTAAAAATTTTGGATATAAAAATTCGATCCGAATAGGTATCTAAACCGATCCAAAATATTAAAATTATTCCATTGGAGCGTAGGATCATCAGCTCAAACCAAACCGAACCCATTTGAATTATATCCGAATCCGATCCAAAATTTAAAATGATTCTATTGGAGTGTAGGATCCCCAATCCGAAAAATCTAAATCCGAATAAGTTTACCCAAACCCAACCAGTCCGCCGGAACGCCGAGGACTATAAGAAACAGTTGAGTTAGTATTCATAGTTTCATACCTTAACTCCTCCAGTATGATTTATCAGTTATTGTAAAACATCGGAGGGCGGTAAAAACGTAATCCTTCGTAACTCTTAACCAAAACAAAGGATGGTAAAACCTCATGAATTTGATAGTAAAAAACCTAGGTTTTAAGTTACAACATTTACTTTCTTCTATCAATATAGCATACTGATTTTCTAAAGCATCTTAATATAGTAACTCTAATCACCTAATTCAACCAATAGACAAAGCATCCTCCGTATGAACTGTGAAACTAACCCAAATCGATCTGCTTAGTCTTGAAGATTCATACACTCAAAAACATTATCATTCTTGTTAGTTGACACTTTTTACGCAAAGTTTATGGTAAGACTTTAACATTTTTTTTTTTTGGTAAATAAAAAAGAACCAGATAATCAAAAGACATCAGATCTAGAACTGTCTAGAAGATACCAATACATAATAAGATTTATCCTACTCTGAAAATTCGAGAAGATTAATAAAAAACACCAAGGTAAGACTTTAACATATCAAAGTAGAAAAGAAAAAACACACAAATCTTCATTCTCATTTCATCTCCATCCCTGATTACTATATTCCTAGGCTATAATCGTATCAACATTTTATTTAACATCATTTGCTTCCTTATACCTATGGAAATTACTTTATATTTATTATAAGCTATCAATATGT
Organism: Leavenworthia alabamica; assembly: GCA_000411055.1. NCBI lineage: Eukaryota > Viridiplantae > Streptophyta > Magnoliopsida > Brassicales > Brassicaceae > Leavenworthia > Leavenworthia alabamica. Next base: position 44,029 of record KE156474.1, read on the forward strand.
ACACAAACCAGTGATTATTACCCTTTTTTTTTACCTTCTTATTTCATAGATCAGCGAGTGAGAAGCATCATCCTCTCTTCATCAGTTAGTGAATGACGGAAATGGCAACGGTGACCGTAAGGACACGTGTCTCCGGTGACAATCATTCTGCAAACCTCAGTTTTATAGCGTGGATGTCTAATTACAGGACGGAGCTCGTCAATTCCGTGAGCAAATTGGCAATTATCGCCGTAATGACAAGCTCCAGTCTCTTGCCATTTGTTACAGAGCTCTGTCTTCATCATCCCTTGACGATAAACATCAAGTTCTAAACTTTCTTTTTCTCCTTTTGTTGAAACATACACCTTTTGAGATACCTTCATATATTTATGACGTCATTATTTTTAATAAATAAAAGAAATTGGGAAAGAAAATTTGAAATTACCGAGTCGGCGCTGAGTTGACTCGTTTGGCGGTTTCCAGTTTCACATCCATGGCTTGTTCCCTGATTTAATTTAAGATATCCCGGAGATCGGACGGAGATGCTTTTAGGTAAAGAGTTTCTCTCCGGATTGTTTCTACTGACGGAACGAGAATTCGTAGAAACTGTACTTTGGTTACCGAAATCGGATATCTGTTGACGGTTATGAAGAGGCGGTGGAGAGACGGAGGAGGATGAAGTAGAGATATGGATAAGTTTGAGTAGATCTGAGTTTTCGTTGCGGAGAGCATCGTTTTCGTGGCGAAGCGAGTCGAGTTCCGTCATTATAGATTGAAGACGGTTAAGGCAAAGTTCGTAATGCTCGTTGAGTTCGTCGTACTCGAGGATGAGACGTGCTTGATTAAGACGATTCTCTGTTGTAGTGTCGACGCGAAGTGGAGGAGAGGAGGAGGATGAAGGAGAAGGAGATAGTGATAACGAGATCGGGAATTGAGGTTCCGGTGAGAAAATTGAATTGTATAGCGTTGCAAAACTTGCGGCGAACTCTTCCTGATGTTTATTGTTGTGGTTGCTTTTTTCAGAGATCGGTGATAATGAAGGCGGTGGTGAGTTTAGCGCCGTGATGAATGCTAGATCTGTTACAGTAGACGCCTCGACTTTCTCCATTTTTTTTTATAATCTCAAAAGCTTCCTGAAGAAGATTGTTCAGATAAAAAAAAAAAAAAAAAAAAAAAAAAAAAAAA